>PVKM010039978.1:0-13589 GCA_004027735.1 Carollia perspicillata | reverse complement strand
TGGAAGTGGAAGGTGCTGGCACCCATGGCTCCAGTGGTGCATGCCCAACCCAGCCACCACAGCAGTGGAAGCCAGAGGAACACAAATGCCTAAAACCACTGCCTGCGCATCTGCACACACCACTCTCGCAGCACTGAAGACCACGTGCCCATGCATGCAGCCCAGGCTGCGCCAGGCATCCAACCCTGCCACCTCCGCCACAGAAGCAGAGAAGGCTGCGCAGACATGCCTGCCACTCCACGGGCACCCACATCTGCTGCCACAGCCACTTTGGCTCTCCCACCCTGTGGGTCAGATTGGCTTACTAAGAGGAAGGCGGAGGTGGCCCCCCACAGAGGAGAATAGCAGGGCTCAGGGAGTCAACAGTCCCCGGAAAGGCTTAACTCACTGGGGAAGCCAAACTACCCTGAAAAGACTTTGAGAGTCTCTAGCACCTAGGACACCAAAGCGAAAATGGGATGTGTGAGTTGCCCCTAATTGGTGCGCCTCAAGGACAGCACAACTGGTGGACTGAAAGCACAGGTGTGGCACAGAAGGGCACTTGGGGCCCAGCAGCGACATAAGGAACTACACTGGAGTCTGGGCAACTATGAAAAGTGTAGCTCACACCTGGTCCCAACCCAGGCAAAATGACAGGAGGGGAGAAAAGTGAAAGCCAACCCCCCTTAGCCTGCTGCAGCAAGGAAGACCAGCAGAACTGGCTTGCCAGTTTAAAGTCAACAGGAGACTTTTTAATTCTTTCTTTCTTTTTTTCTCTTTTTCTTTTCTTTTTTTTTTCCCCACAAGTGAAACAATAAAACTTGGAGCTGTGAAAGGATCACAGTCGGACCCGAAGAAATGTCATCTCAACAAGTGAGAAACTGAGACAAATTTCACTTTGCTACTCCGGAGAGCTTGCAAGCTATTGTTAATTTGTATTATTTTTTCACTATTTTTACTTACCTTATTTTATTAGTATTTTTAATTTCCCTTCTTTGTTTAGTATTTTCCATTTATTTGTTTAAATGTATTGTTTGACTGGTTTTCCTTGTTCTCTTTTTCATAGTGTATTTTTAACACACTATGTATTATACATAGTGTATTTCCTTCTTTCACTTCACTTCTGTTCCAATAATGCACTACTCTAGGTCTTGTACTTCCTATTCTTGTTATTCAGATCACATAGGTTCTGTAATATGATTGTTGCTCCATTACTATTGTAAATAATTGTTTTCCCATACAATTGCAAATACTACACAGCACCACTCTCAGATCTTAGCTCACTTCACCATTTCCAGAACTCTATTACAGTTGGGGTTAACTCTATTCCCTTTCACACTACACCTATTTTCTATCCTTAACTCTCACTATATCTCACAATCTGACCTCCAAAAAGCTCACTATTTTCTGGATCCAACTCACAATCCTTCCCCACTAACGAGAGCTCTATCTTTTTTCACACTTTCTAAAACATGGCTAGTTGGGTGAAATATCACGGTTACCACCATACATATCCAAAGGATTTCCTATCTCTTCTTTATGGGTTGATACTTTAAGTCCCATAGAACACACTCCCACTGTCATAATCTATTTTGCCTTCCCCTTCAAACTGATCACATAAAAGTATAGGTGGGATCTCTGAACACAGGTATACCTGCTGGAAGAGAGAACCCACTACCAAAGGAACCATAAACAAATAATATCAGAAGAAAGTGAAGGAATAAATGGAAGTCACTCTAACCTCCATTGAGGACCAAACTGAAAATACAACTAAATGGTGGAGAAATTACTCATAAAAAATAACTGAACAAAAGCAAAAGACAAACCTCAAAACCATGAACAGACAAAAGAACCAACTTCAATGCAACCTGTCCACACACCTGCACAACAGCATACAAGATGTGGTGGGAGGAGTGACCCTCATTTAACCAGCTGGAGGGCAGAGCCCATCAAAAAAAGACCCAACAACAATCAAAACACAAAAACATACAGAGCACCAACATAAACAGTCCAAGAATAGCAAGTTCTGGAGATCAAGAAGAATGCACTACTGAATACCATAGGTCTCCTACCATAGAAGTTCACACCATAAATCCAGGGAGTCAGAACAGATCAATTTAAGAAGCAGAGACTAACAAGAAGAGTCTCACAAACAACAGGAAGACAAAGAATCCCACCCCAAATGAAAGGAAAGGAGGAAGTCTCAGAGAGATGCTAAATGAAATAAAGGCAAGTCAACTATCAGATATTGAGTTCAAAACAATGGTTATAAGAAAGCTCAATGAGCTCACAGAGAATTACCAAAAACTACAGGGAAACTGCAGTGAAGTCACTGCAAAATATCTCAACATAAAAAAGGAAATAGAAACTATCAACAAGGGCCAACAGGAAATGGAGAATACAATTTCTGAACTGAAGAACACAGTAGAAGGAACCAAAAGCAGGATTGATGAAGCAGAAGATCAGATCAGCGAGCTGGAGGACAAGGTGAAAAAAACACACAGAACAAACAAGAGAAGGAAAACAGACTGAGAAAGAAAGAAGAGGGGTTAAGAAAAATGCAGGACAAGATGAAATATAATGATATCCATATAATAAGGATATAAGAAGGAGAAGAAGAAGAGCAAGGGATAGAAAAACAGTTTGAAAAAGTAAAGATGGAAAACTTCCCTAATTTGATGAGACAAAAAAGTCACACAAATCCAGGAAACACAGAGGGTCCAAATAAAGAGAAACCAAAACAGGCCTACTTCAAGACACATCATAATAAAAATGGCAAAATTACAAGACAAAGAGAGATTCTTAAAGGCAGCAAGGGAAAAACAGGAATAACATACAACAGAGTCCTGATAAGACTAGCGGCTGACTTCTCAAGAAAAACCCTCGAAGTCAGAAGGGAATGACAAAGAATATTCCAAGTAATGAAAACAAAGGGCCTGCAACCGAGACTACTCTATCCAGTGAGGCTCTCAATGAAAATGGAGGGTTAAATAAGGAGTTTCCCACACAAGACAAGCCTCAAAGAATATACCTCTTGCAAACAAGCTCTGCAACAGATGCTAAAGGACCTCCTTTAAGAAAAGAAAAAAGAAATAGAGAGAGGGAGGAACACAGGTATGAAAAAATGGAAATGTATAACTACCTATAAATAATAACCTTAAATGTAAATGAATTAAGTTCTTGAATCAAAAGACATAGAGTAGCTGAATGGATAAGAAATCATGACCCTTATATATGCTCTCTACATAAAACCCTCTCAGAACCAAAGAACTACACAGACTGAAAGGGAAAGGCTGGAAAGAAATATTCCAAACAAATAGACAGGGGGAAAAAAAGCAATGGGAGCAACAGTATATCACACAAGATAGACTTCCAAAAAAAGATCATAAAAAGAGACCCAGAAAGACACTTCATAATGTTCAAAGGGAAGAATCCATGAAGAAGACATAAACATTGTAAATATATATGCACCCAACATACAAGCACCCAAATACGTAAAGAAAATCTTGGAAGACTTCAAGAAAGATAGTGACAGCAACACAATTATAGGGGATTTTAACACCCCACAGTAAAAAGTAAATAGATCTTCCAAACAAAATATCAGCAAAGATATTGTGACATTGAAGAGTGGCCTAGATCAAATGGGCTTAACTGATATATATAGAACCTTTCATCCCAAAGAAGCAAAATGCACATTCTTTTCAAATGCACATGCAACATTTTCAAAGATAGACCACATGATAGGACAAAAAACAAGCCTCAGCAAATTTGAGAAAACTGAAATCACATCAAGCATTTTCTCTGACCACAAGAGACTGAAACTAGGAACCAACTTCAAGAAAAAAACTCAAAAACACTCAAACTCATGGCGATTGAACAGCATGCTATTAAACAATGCATGGGTCAAGAATGAGGTTAACGAAGAAATCAAAGTTTCTGGAAACAAGTGAAAATGAATTCACAAAAATCCAAAATATGGGATACAGTGAAGGCAGTCCAGAGAGAAAAGACAGAAACAATTCAAACAAACAACCTAACCTTGAGCCCATAAGAACTGGAGGAACAACAACAAAGATAGCCCAGAGCAAGTAGAAGTAAGAGAATAACCAAGATCAGAGCAGAATTAAATGATATAGACACAACAATCCAAATATTAATAAATCCAGGAGCTGGTAGTTTGAAAAAATAAACAAAATCAACAATCCTTTAAGCAAACTCATCAAGAAAAAAGGGAAGAAAACCAAAATGCACAGAATTAGAAATGAAAGAGAGATTACAATGGATATCACAGAAATACAAAGTATTGTAGGAAATTATTACAAAGAATGATATACCAAAATTTGAAAAACTAGGTAAATGAACAGATTTCTAGAAAAATATAATCTTCCAAAACTCAATGAAGAAGAAACAGAAAGCCTGAACAGAACAATAACAGCTGACAAAATTGAAGCAGTAATCAAAAAACTCCAAAAACACAAAACCCCTGGGCCAGATGGTTTCACAGGAGAACTCTACAAAACACTTAAGGATGAGCTAACCCATATTCTTCTCAGACCATTCCAAATAACCCAAAAATTTGGAAGCCTCCCAAACCCTTTTCATGATGCGAGCAGCATCATCCTAATCCCACAACAGAGAGAGAAAACTTCAGGCCAATATCACTGATGAACATAGATGCTAAAATCATCAAAAAAAAAAAATGTTGGCAAATTACATCCAGCAATACATTAAAAAGATCATATATTGTGACCAAGTGGGATTCATCCCATGGAAGCAAAGATAGTACAATATTCAAAAATCAATAAACATAATACATCGCATAAACAAAAGCAAAGGCAAAAATCACATGATCATATCAATAGATGCAGAAAAAGCTTTTGATAAGGTACAGCACCCATTTTTTATTTAAAAAAAAAAACACTCAGCCAAGTTGGAATAGAGGGAGCATTCCTCAACATAATAAAGGCCATATACAATACATCTACAACCAACATCATACTCAATGGGGAAAAACTAAAAGCTTTCCCACTAAGGTCAGAAACAAGATGAGGATGTGTGTTTTCATCACTCCCTTCAACATAGTATTGGAAGTCCCAGCCACAGCATCAGATAAGAAAAAAGTAAAAGATGTCCAAATTGGAAAGGAGGAAGCAAAACTGCCATTGTTTGCAGGTGACATGATAGTGTAACTAGAAATCCTATAGATGCCACCAAAAAACTGCCTGACCTAATACATGAATTTAGAAAAATACTAGGATACAAAGTCAATATTCAGAAATCAAAAGCACTTTTGTATACTAACAATGAAATATCTGAAACAGAAATCAGGGAAAAAATCAGATATGATATACCAACAAGAAAAATAAAATACCTAGGAATAAACCTAACCAAGGAGGTAAAAGATCTGTATTCAGAAAACTACACAACACTCAAGAAAGAAATTAAGGAAGACACAAACAAATGGAAACATACACTGTCTTCATGGATAGAAAGAATTAACATCATCAAAAGGTCCATACTACCCAAAGCAATTTATAGCTTCAATGCAGTCCCCATTAAAGTACAAATAACATATTTCACAGATATAGAACAAACACTTCCAAAATTTATATGGAACAAAAACAACCCCAAATAGCTGCAGCAATTTTACAAAAGTAGAGAAAAGTAGTAGGGATTACAATACCTGATATCAAAATGTATTACTAGGACACTGTGATGAAAACAGCCTGGAAGTTGCATAAGTACAGACACATAGACCAGTGGAACAGAATAGAGAACCCAGAAATAAACGGAAGTCTCTGTGGTCAATTAATGTTTGACAAAGGGGGAAGAACCATAATATGGAGTTAAAATAGCCTCTTCAACAAATGGTGTTGGGACATCTTGATAGCTGTAGGCAAAACAGTGAAACTAGACCACCAACTTACACCACATGCAAAAAAAATCCAAGGTGGATAAAAGACTTAAATATAAGTCATGACACCATTGAAGTCCTAGAGGAGAACGTAGGCAGTAAAATCTCAGACATTCCATGCAGCAATATTTTCACCAATATGTCCCCTAGAGAAAGGGACATAAAGAAAAGAATAAACAAAAGGGACCTCATCAAATTAAAAAGCTTCTGCATGACTAAAGAAAACAGCATTAAAATGAAAAGAGAATCAACTGTATGGGAAAACATGTTTGCCAATGATACCTCAGACAAGAATTTGATCCCCAAAATACATAAAGAACTCACACAACTCCACTCAGAGAAGACAAACAACCCAATTACAAAATGGGCAAAAGACTTGTGCAGACACTTCTCCAAGGAGGACTTACAGAGGGCCCAGAGACAGCTGAAAAGATGCTCAGCATCACTAGCCATCAGACAGATGCACATTAAAACCACAATGAGATACCACTTCACACCAGGGAGAAGGCCATCATAAACAAATCAACAAACAACAAGTGTTGGAGAGGATGTGGAGAAAAGGAAACCCCAGTGCACTGTTGGTGGAAATGCAGACTGATGCAGCCACTGTGGAAAGTACTGTGGAATTTTCTCAGAAAACAAAAAATGGAACTGCCTTTTGACTCAGCAATTCCACTGCTGGGATTATATCCTAAGAACTCTGAAACCAATCCAAAACAACCTACGCACCCCAATTTTCATAGCAGCACAATTTATGATAACCAAGTGCTGGAAGCAACCTAAATGTCCTTCAGTAAATGAATGGATCAAAAAAATATGGCGTGTTTACACAATGGAATACTACATAGTAGACAGAAAGAAAGAAGGAGCTCCTAGTCTTTGTGATAGCATGGATGGAACTGGAGAGCATTATATACTAAATGAAATAAGCTAGGCAGTGAATGACAAGTACCATATGATCTCACCTTCTCTGGAACCTAATCAATAAAACAAACAACCAAGCAAGCAAAATATAACCAGAGACATTGAAATTAAGAACAAACAGACAGTAACCAGAGGAGAGGAGGGCAGGAGTAATGGGGGTGAAAAGGTGAAGAGTTTTCAGGAACAATTATAAAGGACACATGGACAAAACCAAAGCGGGATGGAAGAAGGGCAGGGAGGTGGGGATGAATGGGGTTGGGGGAATACATGAAGGGGATAAGCAGGCAACTGTACTTGAACAACAATAAAAATTTTAAAATTTTTTAAAAATTTACTGTAGCTTTTGGTGGTCAGACAAGCTTGAGTGAGGAAAAGAAATGAAAGCAGAGTTTTGGCATCTTGATTCAATAAACTGAAGGTAAGGAAATGGCTGGCCAGGTTTCATGAAAAACTAGAATATGCAAAATTTTTCTGAAAACAGCGTGTCTAGCTACAGCATATTTTAACAGAGGATCCACTGTACTTAAACTGTGGAGAATTCTGAACAAAAAGTGAAAGAGTTTGGGCTTTGGACGTTAAGCAAGGATCCCTCTGGACATTTTGGGAGATAAGTTTGAATAGAGGAAGCCATACAGGAGCCAATTCTTGACAACAGAAAAATTATTGAAGAGACTCATAGATTTTCCAAATGAGGGCTTAAGTAGGGTAGTAGCAGATGTAATAAAAGAACAAAGAGATGTTATTCAGAAAATACTGAATATGACTTGGCAATTGCTTGGAATTGGAGAAAACAGAAATATTCCAAGATATACAGACTCCATGGCTGAAAAAAAAATGGTAGTTTCATGAATAGAAATAGGGACTTTAAGGATGAAAATTAATTTTGTTACAGATAAATGTCTTGGTATTTAAGAAGAAAGCTGTGCATATGGATTGAAGTAATCAACGAAGAGTTGAAAATATGAGACATAAGTTGAAATTAAGTTATAACAGCACCAACATTTGTATGCCCTGAAAGTTGTAACCGAGGCTCCAGAAGCAGAAAGAGTCATCCAAAAGCAGGTGTACAACATAAGGGTGGAAGTTAACAAGAAACTGAAGGATATGAGAGAGGAGTCAGGAGAAAGCAGTCGCAGAAACCAAGGAGCAGGCCATATCCAGAGGGATCAGTAATCACTCATGAGAGGCACCTCAAGGAGGTCAATTGACAGACCTACATGTGTCTTCACCTCAAGCACAAGGCCAGCGTCACCTTACTCCACTCCCCACAGAAAGCCAGATTAGTGCTTGAAAAGAAAAGGCTGGTAACCACTGGCTGCCTAAATTCAGCTCCCATTCAGTTTATGTAATCATTTATTGAGCACTCACAAGGATGGCATTCTGTTAGAGGGTGCTCAGTCTAAAGTATGTCCTGACCTTCTTAGCTTCTGCAAATATCCTAAGGTGGAATATTCATGTTCATTAAAATTATTTTTCTATATTTTATGTTTTAGAAGTTTAAAAAAATATGTTTCGGGGTTACAGAGAAAGAAGTCTACTGTGTGTATAAATATTACATGTTTTTTAAATGTTTAAATTGGATCCCATTCTCTTTCTTCTTAATAGCACAATTGGAAGCCTACAAATGCAAGCAGTGCAGACACATTCAAGGTAGCAGAAATCATATCAGGTTCATCAAAAGAACCTAACTTGAAGTTTTCGCCCTCTCATTTGTAGTTCAAAGTTTTTTATATTCCTTTTCCAGGGATGGTTTTTTAAAAGTTTCCAGAGTTTAAAATGTCAGCATCTGATTTATTAGAGTCGCTTTCCCAGCTTAACCACTAAGTTGATTTGAATGGTTCATCCATTAAGACAGTAAAACACACGTTAAAGATTACAAATTGTTTAACAAGTTTTGACAAACAAGTCCCCTGGTGGTCCCAAAATTTCTAAGAAGCAGATGGAAGAGGTAGAGCTTTATAGATTCTTCCTCCTAGCTACACAAAGCTGCAAAGGCCTAAAGTAGATATGAGTGCCAACAGGGAGAGTCAGACAATAAGAAGACATAATTGCCTCTTTTAGTGCAATTAATTTGTGTGCAGAGGACCATTCAGTCTATTTGTTACCAGGAATGTGCTGATTATTCTTGCTAATTACATGCAAAACATTCATTATCACCTATAAGTGGAGCCAGACCCCTCAGGTTTTAATGACAAATTATTTACTGTGTATTCCTTCTGAATGTATTTGTAGTCAGTTCCTGGTATTATCTGAAAAATAAATGGTTTAGAAGCCCTATTGTCCCCCAAGCCACTGATTAAAATGAAAAGTAGGCATGCGGAGCTATATCAGCTTTCCTTCCCTATTCTATTCAGGCAGTGGCTCCTGAAAGTCTCCAACTCCAATCACAGATTTATAAGCCAGAAACCTGATGAAACACATGCAGCTGAATTTTCATTGGGTGCCAGGTGCATATTTTCACCAGCAGTGATTCATTCACTGAACCTCAGGGAGAGGGCAAACTGTCAGCACCTGAAAGGAGAAAAGGACCTTGTACCTAACACACACCTGCACCCTCTAGCCTTACCTTTCAAAAGGTTGGGGTGATATTTTGTAATCTGCTCCAAATTTCAGGTAATTGAGTTTTATTCCTAGTCTTCACCCATAATTTGGAATCTAATGAATCACAAAAAAATTTTAAATTCCAACTTTAAGACCCTTCCATTTGGGGAGCACACCTAACAGCAATGATTCACACATTTTCATTCTAAATGTGTGGTACATTGAAAAGACCAGGGTCTACACATGTAATTTTGCCTTGGCCCTATATTGCCTGGAGTCATTCTCTGTCTTGATTATTCCTAACAGGCAAGGTGCCAGTCTTCCTCTTCTACGCTCTTCCCACTAACATTTGCTCCCCATTGTGGCAGTCAGCTGAAGGCTTAGAGAGTGAAAAGATTGACTTTGGGCCCAATCTGACATGCATCCTGAGTCAATAACTCAGGGGTAGTCCTCACTCACTCCTGTTCCCACCATTCAAACTTAAGTTTTTGAAAGCCTTCAAAAAAAAAAACAAAAAAAAACCCAGTACTGGTAAAAAAAAAGTTACACCTAAGAGGGAGATGATACCAGCATTTCCACACCCTTGGAAGTCCATATGGAAGTCTCCTCAGGTGCATGGCTCCCTGGAAAAACCATGTGCTCCAAGCCCTAACTGGCCCAATTTGGACCAGAGCCTGAATAATGCACAAGAGAACCCAGATACACATTAAGCATGTGCTTTAACCTACACCACATTAAAAAAAACTACAGTAGCCTTTGTTTTTTAACAATAATCCAGGTTCTGATGATCACCAAAATCTGTATCTTTTGTTATTTCTAAAGCTTCCTCTAATAGTCCCTTCATATTTGTTTTGGCTCTTTGCAGGTCTGTGTGCCATTATGCTGCAATATTTGGTATATTTCTATAGTAGTTCCATACCACAAATTCAAATGGTACTTCTTGATCATATATAAAGCAGAAAGGAGTTTTTCATTCTGCATAATTTACCTTTTCCACCTCTTCCCATTTATTTTTTTAATATTTTATTTTAATTGTTATTCAAGTACAGTTTTCTGTCTTTTACTCCTGTCCCAGTCCACCCCCCTAGTGCTCCCCACCTCCCTCCCATTTCCACCCCCCTTAGTTTTTGTCCTTTATACTTGTTCCTATAATCCCTTCCCCTTTTCCCACTGAAATTCCCTCCCCTCTCCCTCCTGGTTACTGTCATCCTGTTTTGTATTTCAATGTCTTTGGTTATATTTTGCTTGCTTGCTTGTTTTGTTGCTTAGGTTCCTGTTAAAGGTGAGATCATATGGTATTTGTCTTTCACTACCTGGATTATTTCACTCAGCATAATGCTTTCCAGTTCCACCCATGCTGTTGCATAAGGTAGGATCTCCTTTCTTTCTGGTGCATAGAATTCCATTGTGTATATGTACCATAGTTTTTTGATCCATTCATTTACTGATAGGCACCTAGGTTGCTTCCGATTTAAAACGGTATTTGGAGGAATGAGAGACAGAGTACAGCAGGTACAAAGGGGGGGAAATGAAATAATACCTGTCAATAATAACCTTAAATGTTAATGCATTAAATGTTCCAATCAAAAGACATAGGGCAGCTGAATGAATAAGATATCATGACCCACACATATGCTGCCACATTAGACCCACCTACAAGACCTACAAGAGACCCACCTCAGAACAAAAGACCTACAAGGACTGAAAATGAGGGGTTGGTAAAAATTATTCCAAGCAAATGGACAGGGAAAAAAGGCTGTGATAGCCATTCTCATATCAGACAAAACAGACTTTAAAAACAAGCCATAAAAAGAGACACAGAGGGAAACTTCATAATACTCAAGGCAAAAAAATCTATCAAGAAGACATTAACATTGTAAATATACATGCACCCAACATACAAGCACCCAAATACATAAAGAAATTTTGGGGGGACTTCAAAAAAGATATTGACAGCAACACAATTATACAAGGGAATTTTAACACCCCACTGTCAAAAGTGGATATCTTCCAAACAAAATATCAGCACAAATATTGCAGCATCGAAGAATGTCCTAGATTAAATAGACTTAGCTGATATATATAGAACCTTTCATCCCAAAGAAGCAAAATACACATTCTTTTCAAATGTACATGCAACATTTTCAAAGACAGACCACATGATAAGACACAAAACAAGCCTCAGCAAATTTGAGAAAACTGAAATTGTATCAACCATTTTTTCTGACCACAAGAGACTGAAATGAGAAACCAACTTCAAGGAAAACACCCAGAAACACTCCAACTCATAGAGATTGAATAGCATGCTATTAAAAAATGAATGAGTCAAGAATGAGATTAAGGAGGAAACTAAAAAGTTTCTGGAAAGAAATGAAAATGAACTCAGAACTACCCAAAATTTATGGGATACAATGAAGGCAGTCCTGAGAGGGAAGTTCATAGCAGTACAGACCTATGTAAAAAAATAGAGGCATTTCAAATAAAAAACCTAACCCTACACCTACAAGAACTCTAAGAACAACAATGAAGACAGCCCAGAGCAAGCAGAAGGAAGGAAATAATAAAGATCAGAGCAGAATAAAATGGCACAGAGACTAAAAGCACAATTCTAACAATCAATAAATCCAGGAGCTTGTTCTCCAAAAAGATAAACAAAATCAACAAGTATTTAAGTAGACTCCGCAAGAAAAAAAGAGAGAGAGAACCCAAATAAACCCAATCAGAAATGAAAGAGGAGAGAATACAACTGATACAACAGAAATACAAAGGAATGTAAGAATTACTACAAACAACTATATGGCAAGAAATACTAAAACCTAGGGGAAGTGGATAAATTTATATAAAAATATAATCTTCCAAAACTGAATGAAGAAGCAGAAAGCTTAAACAGACCAATAACAGCTGAGGAAGTTGAAGCAGTAATCAAAAAACTCACTAAACACAAAACGCCTGGACCAAATGCTTCCACAGGAGAATATTACAAAGCATTTAGGGAAGAGCTAACCCCTATCCTTCACAGACTATTGCCAAGAAGATGGAAGATTCCCAAACTCTTTTTATGAAGCCAGCCTCATCCTGATCCCAAAACCAGATAAAGACACAACACAGAAAGAAAACTTCAGGCCAATATCACTGATAAATGTAGACACTAAAATCCTCAACAAAATATTGGCAAACTACATCCAGCAATACATTTAAAAGATCATATACTGTGACCAAGTGGGAGTCATCCCGTGGATGTAAGGATAGTACAATATTCACAAATCAATTAACATAATACGTAGCATAAACAAAAGCAAAAGCCAAAAATCACATGATCATATCAATAGATGTGGAAAGCATTCAATAAGGTATGGTACCCATTTATGATTAAAACACTCAGCAAAATGGGAATAGACAGAGCATTCTTCAACCTAAAAAAGGCCATATATGAGAAACCTACAGCCAACATTTTAATCAATGGGCAAAAACTAAAAGTTTACCCATTAAGATCAGGAACAAGACAAGGTTGTCCACTTTCACTACTTCTATTCAACATAGTATTGGAAGTCCCAACCACAGCATCAGACAAGAAAATGAAATACAAGGCATCCAAATTAGAGAAGAGGAAACAAAACTGAAAATTGTTTTCAGATGACATGATAGTGTACAGAGAAAATCCTATACACTCCACCCAAAGACTGCTCAACCTAATAAATGAATTTGGGAAAGGAGCAGGACACAAAATCAATATCCAGAAATCTAAAGCATTTTTGTATACCAACAATGAAATATCCAAAACAGAAATCAGGGGTAAAATCCCATTTGATAGAGCAACAATAAAATTAAAATGCCTAGAAATAAACTTATCCAGGGAGTTAAAAGACCTGTGCTCAGAAATCTATACAACACTGAAGAAAGAAATTAAGGAAGACACAAACAAATGGAAACATAAACCATATTCATGGATAGAAAGAAATAACATCATCAAAATGTCCTTACTACCCAAGGAAATTTATAGATTCAACATTAAAGTACCAATGGCATATTTCACAGATATGAAACAAACACTTCAAAAAAACTTGTATGGAACCATAAACAACCCTGAATACCTGCAGCAATTTTGAGAAAGAAGAACAAAGTAGGAGGGATCAAGTACCTGATATCAAACTGTATTACCAGGCCACTGTAATCAAAACAGCCTGGTACTGGCATAAGAAAAGACACATACACCAATGGAACAGAATCAAGA
>PVKM010039977.1:0-13585 GCA_004027735.1 Carollia perspicillata | reverse complement strand
ACGGGGGCGGGGGCACGTCCGTTAATTCATTTGGTATGTATTTATGAGTCCTGGTGTGTGCCAGCCCCTGTGTGTGAGTGTGAGCGTGTGCGGTGGGTAAAGGCCAAAGGGAGAGGGACCGGTCAGCAGCCCGGGCAGAGAGGATGGCTGAGGGACAGCATCTGGGAGCACACAGGATGGCAGGATCGAGAGCCAGTGGAGGACTTGACCTGAGGAAGAGGAGGGACACTTCTTCTGTAGCAGCCCAGGTTGTGCAGGTGCAAACAGGGCGTTGGGAAAAGTAGGTTTACAGTTGCGAATACATGAGACACAGAGTTTATTCTTGTATTAGCATTTATTCGTTATTGTAGCATTTTCCATATGAACAACTGTAAACCTACTTTTGTCCCCCTCCCCCCCATATATCTGTATGGAGGAAAGTGAGAAGATAAGGAGATTTCTGGCTGATGGCTGCGTTTCCACCGGAGGGGAGGCCAGGCCATCTCTGTGGGACGCTGAGTTTGAGGAGAGTGCTAAGCCCTCGGAAGAGTGGCTGTGAAGAAGGGGCCAGGGCACTGCCTGGGGGTAGGGCTGGTACGAGGAGCGCTGGGCCATCCACCAAGGCACCAGTCAAGGGTGTCACCTGGAGAAGGCAATTGATTGCAGTGACCCAAGCTGTGGAGAAGGGCTAGGTGAACACTGAGCGTGGGGGGCAGGGGGAGCGGGTGCGGGAGCATTGGCCTCAGTGAGACTAGGAAAGGGAGCAAGACTGTGTGCGGGAGCTGGAGGTGTTGGCGAGGCAGGGAGGCTGGTTTGGAAGGAATGGGAAAAGAGTTGGAGGGAGCCCAAGTCTGGGTCCAAAGTGCTGGCATTTACGGTTTTAGAGGGGCTCCAGGTGCCAAGATCTGGCTGTAGCCATCAGAGGGGTGGCAGGAATGTCACTGGACTTTAGGCGTTCCAGAAGAAGCCAACCTCTTCTAGGTAGCCGATGCTTAAAAACGAAGAGTGTCTGATCTGTTCAGGCTGCTGTAATGAAATACTGCAGACTAGGTGGCTTATAAACAACAGAAATGTATTTCTCACAGCCCTGGAGACTGGAGGTCCAAGGTCAAGGACCAGCATGGTAGAGTTCTGGCGAGGGCCCACTTCCTGAGTCACGGCCAGTGCCTCCTCACTGTGCCCTCATACAGTGGCAGGGGCTTGGGAACTCTGGAGGGGGGCTCTGTGTAAGAACACTAATCCCATTTATGAGGGCTCCATTCTCATGACCTAAGTGCCTTCCAAAGCCCCACCCCCTAATGTCACATTTGAGGGTTAGGATTTCAACATGTGAATTTGAGTGGACACAAATATTTAGACCACAGCAGAGAGTATGTGTGGGGGGTAGGACAGACAGGGAGAGCATGAGATGTTGGCAACACTTTGTGTTTTTGTTAAAGAACCCACCACAGGAAGCAGCAGTTTCTCTAAGGTGGTAGAATTCATTCATTCAGGTATCTGTGAAGCTACCTGCTGCCTGCCGTGTGCCATACCATTGGCCAGGTGCAGATAGGAGGAGGGGCAGAAAGGAAAACTCCCCTGTCTGGTTTGCCCCCCACTAAGCGCCGGATCCCTGAGGTCTTTCTGTCTGTGTGTGTGAGGGGGTGGTGAGGGAGCAGGAGCAACAGACCCTCGTGTGCGCCACCGGGGCAGGGATCCAGGCCCCGCTTCAGCCCGGGAAAAGGACGAAGGAGGAAAGACCAAAGCTGTGACTTTCCAGAAAATTCCAGGTTTAGATGAAAACTTCCCCTCATTTCCCATCGCAGCCTCCGTGTCTCTCTATTCCACAGTGCTGTCTATTTTGTGGGCCCTTCAGGCCCTTGCGAAGGGGCCAAGCCAGCACTGGAACTAGCCAGATACAGCAGCTCCACAGGCCCTGCCTGCCCTACTACCTCTCTGCCTTCCATGTTCATTGTCCACCAGCAAACCCCCAGCTGCCCAGCTGAGAGGCTCTGGTCTGGCCAGACCTCGGTGCCCCTAATAGAGCTTGGACCCTGAGGCTTCTTTTCCTGAAGGTTCCATCTCCTCACTGGGGCAGAGTCTCCTCTTTGCCACCCCCACCCAGCCTTAGCCCAATTCCAGCAGGGCTATGAATACAGCTATTGTTTCTTGTGGCTGCAGCTGCCTCTGAGCACATTCCAGGACCGGACCAGTCTGGGAGGAAAATGCCCCAGGGTTCTGTTCCTGGCCTGGCTCTGCATTCGAGTTCTGCCATTCTTGGATCTTAGCAAAGATGTCTTCCTGCCCCAGGGATGGCACACAGGCTGGACTGTGACCAGGGCTCAGGAAGTGTGGCCTGCTCACATTCTATTGCTCACGTTTTAGGGTTTCCACAAGTCCTCTCTGTCCCCTGACTTGGCTCTGATGTCAGGCGGGGCAGGGAGCAGTGTGCACACACGTGTACACACAAACATGCCCAGGCTCTGTGGCGGTTGGACCAAGGGGTTGCACAAAGCCCTCTGCCTCCCAAGGCCCATTGGAGGACATGGTACAGATCAGTGTGTCCCCAGGCCCTGAGACAAGCTTTTCCAGATCTTTTTAAATGGCTCTTCTTGGGGTGTGGGGAGCTGCTGTCCCCAGGGGAATGACGTCAGGGCCAGGACACCTGTGCCTCTGCCTCAGGCTCAGCAGCAATATAGGTGTCCCTAGGGTGGGAGGGCAGCCAAGCAAGGCACTGGCTGACAGAACACTCGTGAACACCCAGAGGTCCTTCTAGAAGAGAGGATTTGTTTCTGTCGTGGATTAGAACCATGTCTTCTGCCTAGTGAGGCATTCATTAGTTGTGAGAGGGCGAGAGTCCCTACTTGGAGCTGATCACCGAGAGACCAGGCTTTTATGGCTAATAAATGGAGCCAACAGAGGTGGAGGACAGGGTGGGGAAGTCGAGCTTGGAAGTGATCTCGACTGTCAGCTTCTGTCCCCTCGTCAGTAATATGGTCCCTAGGGGAGGGCCTTTGACTCTGCTCCTGACAGATGGACAATTCAACCAAGTGACTCCTGTGTTTATTGGTGCCCTTCATCAGCCCTCAGCACACCCGGGGAGTGTGCAGTCTCTTTTGTACCCTCTGGCTCCCACTGGTCATTTGGTTCAGATGGCCAGCCCTGTAGTGCACTTGGGTATAGAGGCCTGGAGCCCCCTCTAGGCCACAAGAGGGGTGACCCCACTGATACCCGTGGCCTTCTTTGAAGCCTGAGAGGAAAGATGGTAAGAATGGTGCCAGCCCTCCCAGCTCTTTTAGTGATTCTCGGACCACTTTTTCCAATCCAGGGGAGGAAGGGATGGATAGAGGGCAGAGCAGAAGTGACGCTGGGCTGGGGGACAGGAAGTCTGAGTGTGTTGTAGTTCTGCCACTTAGGACCAATCCGACCCTGGGGATCGGTGGCCCCAGCTGTATATGTGGAATCGATGAAATGACCTCCGTAAGGCCTTCCGGCTCTTACACTCCATGAATTTGTGATCTACTTTTCCTCCTTTTACCTTTGTACTCCCCGGCCTGAGCTGATACTCCTGCACTAGTCAGCCCTGCCTGTGCATTTGGGTGGCCCTTTTGGGGGTGAGGGGGTGTGAGTCCTTTGTGTGTTCAGGCATTGCTACATACCTTCCTGGCTGTTTCTAGACAGAGTCACCAAAGAGGGTAGAACCAATGTCCTTGGAGCTCTGACAGGTGGTAATGTGGGGTGCTTCCCTGGCCTGCAGGGTCCGAACCAGGTCTGAGCCCCATTAGCTTTTACTTTTGTAGCATTGGGAGGTTTAACATAAAAGGGTGTTCTGCACCCCCGCAGGCTCTAACTTCCCTTCCTTCAAGGTGCTGAGCCTGGGTTCAGGCACTTTGTCTCTCTTTGTCTACCAGCACCCTGTCCAGCTGCTCCCATGCGGTGGTGGCCTTGCTCTACCCCTTCTCCTGGCAGCACACCTTCATTCCTGTCCTCCCGGCCTCCATGATTGACATCGTCTGCTGTCCCACCCCCTTCCTGGTTGGCCTGCTCTCCAGCTCGCTTCCCAAACTGAAGGAACTGCCTGTGGAGGAGGTGGGCCACCTGGGGAACAAGCTGGGGGCAGGGTGAAGAAGGAAGGGACAGAAGGAACAGAAATGCCCAGGAGGGGACAGCAGAGGGGGAGTGGAGGGGAGAAAAGCACTGGGATCTTCTCGTTTGTGACCCTGGGCCTCTCTGCCCAGCTCTTACCCTTTCTCCCCGAGTGGGCTGCCCCCCAGCTGGAGTTATTCCTGTTATCTGACCCTGGGAATCTGGGCGGCTGGAGGCCTGGGGAGGGCATTGCAGGGATTCATACCCCAAATCACTGTTGCTAATGACTTTTTCTCAGGCACTGATGGTGAACCTGGGATCTGACCGATTCATCCGACAGGTAAGAGCAGGATACCACAGAATATGACCTGCCTGGGGTGCAGACTCCAGAGCAGCCAACAGTCACACACACTGCTCAACCTCCACAGCCTGCTCTTTGAGTTCTCTGGGTTCCATATTCACCGAAGAGATAAGGGTGGGAGAAGCTGATCTGGAAAATCTTGACTTCAGCAGGATCTGCCTTTCTGGTTGGCATCATTGGCTTCTAGAAGGCAGTGTGGGAATGCGAAGAACAGGGCCTGGAAGTGTGAAGACTTGGCCTCTGGGCTGTGCCATCTTTGAGCCACATGATCTTGGACAGACCTCTGAGCTTCTTCTCTAAGCCAGAGTTCTCATCTCTGAACCAGGCATGGCAATAGCACCAGCCTTGAAATGTTGCTGGGGATTGATTACACAGGATGCCATGGAATGTAGAGGTTTGCAATTGTTGTCAACTTCAAAAAGCCTTTGTTAGTCATGGAAATCCTGCAGGCTCTCTACAAAGAGCACAGCCCTATGCCGTACCCTCTGGGAGTGTACAGTCTGTTACACAGCCTTGACAGAACTACGACTCCTGGGTACAAGGCACCAAGGTGTGGACACTGAACCAGAATGCAGAGACAGGAACAACAGCCTAACCTCGTACCTGACGCAGGCTGGGCCACAACCCCTCACCCCAAGCCACCTGCACTTCCCACCTGGGGCTAAAGATGGAGCAACTGGGGAGACTTTAGGGTGCCAGGGTAGGAGCCCTTAGCTGGTCCTGTAAATGCCACTCACTCTACCACTTTCTATCTGTGTGACCTTGGATAAGTTCCTTAACCTCTCTGCGCCTCAACTTCTCCTCTTAGAATGAGGTTGATAAATAGTGTCAGGTTTTTGGAAGAATTAAATGTAATTGTGTATCTAAGCTCATAGTAAGTGCTCTGTCAGTGTCCGCTATGATTGGATTTTCCTTCTGCAGATGGATGATGAGGACACGTTGTTACCTAGGAAGTTACAGGCGGCTCTGGAGCAGGCTCTAGAGAGAAAGAACGAACTGATCTCCCAGGACTCTGACAGCGACTCCGATGATGGTGAGTGCGGCTTGCTGCGGCACGCAGCTCTGGCCCCAGGCTCCCTCTGCTCTGAGTCTGGGCCTCCGGGGGCCAGGACCCTGGTGCTTCTGTGCACCAGACCCTTCTGGCTGATGAGGTTCCAGTTGCAGCACTTTGATCTCACTCAGGCCTGGAATTCTCGTGCCCCACCACCAGTGGGTTCAGGGAGTTATGGCTTGACTAGGTCTGAGAGAAGCATTGCGGTGTTGCATCAGAGGGAGCTCAGGAACGTAACAAAGTTGGGGCTGCTTCTCAGATGGCCCAGGCTACGAAGCTACACCCTTTCCCCTAATTCTTCTCTACTTCAGGGGCTTGGGAAGGAAAACCCAAAGACATGTGACAGCTGTAAAGACTCTTCTTGCTGACAGGAAACTAGTTACTCCTCCTTCTCAGGCCTTGCCTTGAGCCGTTGAAGGAGATAGAGGGGACTTTCTCCTCCTGTGAAGCCAGGAAAACCACCGAGGGTGAGGGTGTGGGGAAAGGGGTCCTCTGGCCTCTGATTTCCACTTTCGTTCGTCTATCAAGTGTTTTCCAGCTTCCATGTTCAGAGCACGGTTTTCAGCCTCCCAGCTTGTGGGCAAGTTATAAGCCCAGGAGCACAGGAGATAGTTTCAAGAACAGATAAGTGGCCCTGGCTGGTGTAGCTCAATGGAGAGAGCACTGGGCTGCGAACCAAAGGGCTGCCGGTTCAATTCCCAGTCAGGGCTCATGCCTGGGTTGCAGGCCAGGACCCTGGTTGAGGGGCATGTGAGAGCCAACCACACACTGATGTCTCTCTCCCTCTCTTTCTCCCTCCTTTCCCCTTTCTAAAAATAATTTAATTTAAACAAAAGAACAGACAAGTGGATCTGGCTGGGAATTTTACTGGGGAGAGAGAAACACCACCCAGCTGGAGGTGGAGGTGGAGGTGGAGGTTGGAGGTTAGAGCTGGCAGGCTCTTGACCTGAACCTCAAATATTTTCTTTTCTCTTCCAGAATGTAATACCCTCAATGGGCTGGTGTCAGAGGTGTTTATCCGGTTCTTTGTGGAGACTGTTGGGCACTACTCCCTCTTCCTGACCCAGAGTGAGAAGGGGGAGAGGGCCTTTCAACGAGAAGCCTTCCGCAAATCTGTGGCCTCCAAAAGCATCCGCCGTTTTCTCGAGGTTTTTATGGAGTCTCAGATGTTTGCTGGCTTCATCCAAGACAGGGAACTAAGAAAGTGTCGGGCAAAGGGTAAGGTTAGAGGAGCTTGGGGTTGGGGGCAGTGGACCTTCTTCTCTAGCTTTTCTGCCACCAGCAGGGCTGTATAACTAGGCATTGTGGTGGAAGCTGTTGGGTATTGGCCAGGGCCAGGCTTCCCGATGTCCTTTTTCTTCTGCTAGAAACCTTCAAGGGAGCTTCCTTCTCCTGTCCCAGGATGTGCCCGCACAAGGCTGTGCACAGGCTGCAGCCATGTGGCTCGAGAGCGGGGCTTGTGTCCTCTAAGAACGGCATGCCGGTGGTTGCCCAGCCCCTCCTCAAACACCCTTGTTATTCAGAGAGAAAGGCTGCACAGAGCAATTTAGGGGGAGGGTGGTCTGAGAGTCAAGGCTGGGCAGGCCCTCGAAGAGAACGGAGCTAGCTCTCTGTCTTAGGTTGGTGGCACAGTGCAGTCAGAGCAGAAAGTCGTCTTATCTCCAGTTATTTCATTGGCTCTGCTCACTCTAGGGCTTTTTCAGCTCGCCAAGATTTTTCTATCTAACATGAGGGTTCTTCTGTCCACTAATACTTTCCATTAGTCTGGAAACCTTTTTGAAACAACATCGTAGGGTGGTCTCAAAGGAACTAGAGAAGGTGTCCACCCAGGGGCAGCTTTGAAATAAGGAGAGTAGCACCTTCACCATATGCAGCTCAGGGGTGTGCACCTAGGAGCAGGGTATCGAGGGCCTCTGGTCTGTGAGCAGGGAGTACCAGTGAGAAGTCACTAATGACAGTGTTGATGAGCCAGTCTGAATTCTAAGATGCTCCTGTAAATTATAATGGCAGATCCTTGGTTTTTCCCTTTTTGGGGTCTGTGCCCTATGGGCTCCCTTCAGTAGGCCTCCTCTTTACTTCTTCCAGTGACTGTTCCATTCCCTGCTCCTGTTTCTCCTCTTCCCAGGCCTCTTTGAGCAGCGAGTAGAGCAGTATTTAGAGGAACTCCCAGACACTGAGCAGAGTGGAATGAATAAGTTTCTCCGAGGCTTGGGTAAGTAGCCCTGTCATTGATGAGATAGATGGTCACCAACAACGGAAGGGGCAGGGAGATCTGTACCCTAAATTGCTCCAAACCAGTGCCAGTGGGTATTTATAGTGGGGCTATAAACAGAACAGGAAGAGATCCCTTGGTGAAGACAAGCTTCTCAGCCCAGGGCTCCAAGGGCATTTAGCACAGTATTTCCTAAACTGCAGAACCAAGAGACACCACAGATCCTTACCTGAGTCAGGTCTTCTGGGTGCACTGCTTCCTGAGGGAACAGGAGGGCCACTAGGACCAGAGAGCTGCCCTCTAGGCCATGAGGGATGCACAAAACTAGCAGTGCTGGAGTGCCCATCTCTGAAAACCTCCACTCTCTTCGAAGAGCCCAGCCAGTTAGATCATAGAGCGTCTCAGTTTAAAGGGAAATTGAGGCCAAAGAAGTTTAATGCCTGCCATGAGCCAAACAGTGATTAATACCAGTGCCCTCACTGGAGCGCCAGTTTTCCCTTCCATGGGGCGGATCTCCCAGCTCTAATCCAGTCTTTCTAATCCTTTCTCTCCAACTGGGAGGGTTAGGGTTGTTAGAAGAGATGCTACTGAAATATTCTCACTCTTGCCCTTTTTGGCCCACAGGCAACAAAATGAAGTTCCTCCACAAGAAGAACTAAGCCCCTTTCCCAGTAACAGAGTTCAGTGCCTTGCAGAGCCTGGAGCCTGGGGAGGGGGCCCAGCCTGGGACCCTCTGGGCTCCTGTGGCTGCTCTGCCCCCACACACCCCACCTTCCAGGCCAGGCCACCTCTGCCTTCATGATATCCCAGATATTGTTTGTAAATAATCTGCTGTAAGCTTTCTTATCTGTTTTTGTAACAAGCAAAGAGAATCTGGTAAATATTTGTATATTCCCAAGGGGCCGGGTGCTTTCCTGCCCTGCCCAAGCATGGATGAAGTTTGCTGGGTGCTGGTGACTGGCCAATGATGTGCAGCTGACTGTCTCAGCCAAACCACTGATCTTCCCCTAACGGCTCCTGGCCGGCCTGCCTGCCTGAGGCCCCTGCTGCCAGTCTCGGGCCGAGGAGAGCAGATGCTGTCTTGTAATGTACAGGGGGACTGTTTTTTAAATTGTTTTTCTAGAGTTTCTGTTTTTTTCTAGTTGTCCCCCTCCCCTAACTCTCTGTTTTTGAAGGGCAAAGGTCAATCAATCCCATTTGCAACACAATACCAGGGTCTTGGGCCTGGCCTTCCCACCTTGTGCCTCCCACCTTGGTGATGGTCAGTGAGTCTTGGGAAGCCCAGCGTGGGAAGCCCACCCCCAGCTCTGCCAGTGCTCTCCGGGCCCAGCTCCCAGTCGTGGCAGCCATGATGCGGTACAGGGCATCCCTCCTTCCCACCGTCTACGGGTGTTCTCAATAAACAGTGTACAGTTGTTTGGGCCCACAGCCCCATGTGTTCCTTGGCTTCATTGTCTAGAACTTCCTCTCCTGAGCAATAGGCCGAGTTAGGCCAGTCAGGGGTAAAACGCCATCATGCAGGGAATTGAGTACTTGATTAGAGTTCAGCTTTAGAAACTGGGTTGTGGTCTGAGGTGTATGACTAGTCTTTTGCTTAGAAAATACCTAATCCTTGTTCTGGTTCGGCTTCCCTCATCACCAACTGTTCCGACTCTGTGTCGCTGTTTCCAGTGATGAAAATTTTGTCATTGCTCTTTGGCGCCACTAGTAGGTGAATCTTAGCATTTTCCTATTCAGTAGGGAGCCAGCCCTTAAGACATCGCCGAGTATCGTGACATTAGTGGCGTGAAGCCCAGCTGCAGCCAACCCAGGGCTTGCTGATAGGTCTACTGAGAGCCTAGGGCTCTTTCATGTAACTCTGTGAATAGTTATTTCTGTTGAGACCCTAGGATTGAATACACAAAGTTTTACTACCTTCCATGGAGGAGCAAGGAGAGAAAAGCAGGATGGGGGAATACGGGAGGCTTAGGCTTTCTTTTCACCCGAGGCCTTTGCAGAGCACAGACCTTTAACATTTCAAGAGGTGTGAAGTTGGAGCTGTGTTCATTAGTGGTGGGTTTGGGTCTGGCAGGGTTTGAACCATATTTTCCCTACCCTTCCACACTCACCCTCGCCTACTTAAGCAGGAGACAGTCCCATCCTTAGCTCCCTTTCCTCCTTCGCTACACCTCTATTGACCTGAGGTTGCTGTCTGCCTCATAAAGTAGAGGGTTGTCCTCTCCTTTGAAAAGCCTCCTACATAGTTGGCCTTGGCATCTCCCAAGGATAGGAGGGCAGGGGCTGAGGCCTCACGCAGGAGTCTGGGTTTTCAGTTGAGGTAGGGAGAGAAGAGAGTGGTTATAACCAGAAAGTCCAGAGTGGGGTGCAGTTAGTTCCAGAATGTGTTGCTGTTAATGCAGCCTGGGCATATTGACAGTCATAAAAGTGGATTCCTTAATAATAAAGTAGTAATAGTTTCCAAAAGGTGCTAGTTTTTCTTTCTCTCCCTCTCTTTTTTAATGTGGCTTCAAAGAATCATCAAGATGTGATCAGGTCACAAGATATACAGGTGTAAATTTCAGGGGGTGGAAATTAGAAACGTTTATGTACCTTTAAAATCTTAAAGACCTAAGATTAGTCCTAGGGATTTCTTCCTTCTCCTGTAGCCACAGCTGTCATCCCAATCCGGAAAACTGATACTGGCACATAGTGGTTTAGAGTGGGCTGCAAGGGCCCATACAGGGACCACCACGGGTACCAAAGTCTTACAGGGATGGTAGAGGTAGGTATGTGCAGGATACCTGGTTTGGGGCTGATGAAAAGTGCTCAGGGCTTCTTTCTACGCTCTGCTTTCATGTGATCTCTGGACCCCTGAACAAATGGTTCTCAACCCCGTCAGATCCAGCACTCGCCTCTTCTGTAGGAAATACCATAATTCTTCCCCTTTACTATCCTGAAATGAAATTCATAGATAATATAACCTACCTAAACATGTCTTAACTATAAAAGGAGAGCAATAAAGGGCAGTATTTCATAAAATGACATGTATTTAAATAACTAAATGCTGGGGCACAATATACCAGAAAATACAGCAGAGTCTGACATTTTTACCTGTACACTGAGTCGCTGGGACTGCAACAGCTAGGCGCACACAGGCAGATGAAAAGTGTTGTATTAGAAACTCAGATTTGATTGACTAGGTGTTGCCACTGCAAGAGTTTTATGAAATGAACGATTTGGGGTAATATCTGAAAAAAACACAATGTGAGCTCCCCTGAGTTAGACAGTATTTGGACTCCTGGGAAACTGAGATGTGAAAACTGACTTAAAAACTGCAAAACTTACTGAATACATGTAAATGGAGTTAAGTCTAAGGTAGGTTTTCCTTTTCGTTAAGAATCAACCCAGTCATTGCAGGACAGCTGTTAGTATTCCTAGTTGCTTGCCCGCTCCCTGCCCATGATGGCATTGCCTCCTTTGAGAATGTGGTAACAGTGCCCTCGGGACAGCCCTGCAGCAATTGCTCTGGGGCAAGGCAGTGCTGTCCCCTCCACCAGAAGTCCCAGTGCCTATAGGATGTCAGCCCTCCTCGATTCTGGAGTTAAGACCCTGGGTTTTCTCCTGTAATCAGTGTAGTAACGTTTTTAAAGTAGGCCAGGCTGCTGCATTCTATCCTTCTAAATGCTCCTTTCACTTAAGTAATCAAGTGTGGGTAAACTGCAGTGTCAGAATGAGGAGTCTGGGTTTTAAAAGGCAGTGTTTTGAAGGAGTGCCCGTGGAAAGCATTACTGCTCCAGCTGTGGCTTACACAGGATGATGGTTGGTGTAGTTGGGACCCCGAGAAAATCACTGTAATTGCAACACAGCTTAGTTCAAGTTTTGTTAAATATAGCTCACGTGCAGAACTGAAGCCTACTTTGATATCAAATTACATTTCTAACGATATTGTTTTTTTTTAAGTGGGAATAAAAATAAAACAAATTGGGAGGTAAGAGAGCCTCGAGTGAAACATATACTTTAACCTATATTCTCTAGGGATGGTACACAAAAGTAGTTTCTAGAGCCATGCAGTATCGTTAGGCGTTCGGAAGCATATTAACGCGTTCCATTTATGGAAGTAGGGCGAGTGTAAACTCAAAGATCATGAAAACTCTAGAATGAAACTACTAGTTTTCAACACTGGGCAAGTTAATGGCAATTTAAAAAGTTTGTTTATATTACCTTTCAATATGAAAATAATATGCATTTTTCCCCTCACCAGAGATCCCTTGTTTTATTCCTGAACACTTCATGTGCGCTTAGGCTTTTTTTTTTTTGGTGTAGCCCAAGGTACCATGAAAATAGTTGGCGCTCGTTATCTTTTTGACAACTGAAAGTTGATTCTGACAGGTTTGGAAATCTCCGTCCTGAAAGTGTATGCAGATCACGCCTGTTAAGCGCGGCTAAAACGAGATTTGAAGTGTGCAAAGGTGAACATTTCCACCCTAACGGTGGCCTACACCCTACAGGGGACTGGGGTTGAATTAAACCTCCCGCCTGGCGGAGTAAGAGCTCACAAGCTGCGCAACGCAGGCCAGCCCCGCCCCCTACCGGAAATGGCTGAGCCAAGGGACAGAAGCAGGCATCCGCTCATGCAGCAGTCAAAGCGGGCCTGGTTCCTGGAACCAGTCTCGTATCATTTGGTAAACTGCTTTCAGGGTCTGTGGTCCATCTTGCTAGGGAGCCGTGGAAGCCTGAAACTCCGTAGGGTTCCGACCACCAGAACCCCACAGCTTCCGACCTTGTAGTGTAGGCGGGGACCGCACATCTCTCCCCTCTCCACCGCGTGCGTGGGGCAGGTAAAGGCTGACTGCTCTGGGCCTAGCCATTGAATAGTAATACATTTGAATTAATAACTTAAATCAGACCTAGCTGATTTTGCCCTTTATGTGGCAGACACTTCCCATAAATTCGAGTTATAGCTGCAGCTCCAGGGCTTACATGAAAACAAAGCATACATTAGGCCAGTAACGTATCTGTAGCAATTCTAGCTTATAGAAAAGTTAGCTGTCAATCTAATGTGCTAGGCGACACCATTTTCTACAATCACTCAGATACATAAGCAAAATGTCAAAGGCTACATAGAATTAGGGAATCTGATAAAGCTTGGATGCCTACATGAGGGGAGATGTCATTAACCCTGTGTATGCTGAGTGGGCAATACAAGTCTGTGCCTACAGGACATGTTAACTCCTCACAGAAACCTAAAACCAAAACCTGCCTGCCTTTGGTTTCAGCCACTCTATACATCTGCGTCCTTCACTTATTTGGGTGCCTTTCAGTCACCCAGCTTCCTTTGGCATTACTGCTTGGAGAGAAATCAGAGAATCTGCCCAGCTGTTAGCTGTAGATGAGTACGCAAGCTGGACCAAAGCTCAACGCATCAATAGCCGCTCACCCCAGGTCAAGAAATGGCATCTGCACTTCCGTATAGGATTAGGATGATTATTCCATCCTGTTTCTGGACAGTTACCACAGGATGCCAATGATCAATTCCTGGAATTGACGCTGACCACTAAGCAACTAGTGATCAGCCTTCCCCCTAAACCTCAACATTTTGTGATCAGCCCCACAATTAGGTAACCAAGTCCTGCCTATTTTGTCTTCTGAATCCTTTTCTTGGTCCTGGCCTCCATTCTTCCATGTAGCCCAGTCCCTAAACTAGAGCCTCTCCAGGCTCTTCTCCCACGTAACAAGTCACTTAGCCTAACCTTTACAAATTGGTTTCCTAAATGCATGTTTGTTCTTCCCTCAGCCTGGACCCCTTTCCCATTAAGTGATTCACACCAAGGTTGAGATTTATTGTCTGCTTCCATAATGAACTTACAAACCTGTTATTAAGAGTCAAAAAGACTTAATGAATACTTTCCACTTTACTTAATCCCTATGATCCTCAAGG
>PVKM010039976.1:0-13587 GCA_004027735.1 Carollia perspicillata | reverse complement strand
GTTATGCCTGTTATGTTAAAAATCACAATAACCATTATAGAAGCTAATGCAATTCTGTGAGGGCTACATTGTGTGACAATGTAAACAATTTTGTTGGCTATATATCGTATAAACATGGGCAGAAGTGAGTAACAGACTGAGAGAAACACTTTGACATATGTAACAATAAAGGCTTAAAATCTAAAGTATATAAATAATTCCTGTGAATTAGTGCTATGAATTTGTTAATGAGTTAGAAGAAACGGAGAAGAAAGACAAAGAGTGGAAACAGGCAATCGACAGGTGAAGAAACACAGCTAAGAAACCTGTAAGAAGATGCTCACCTCACTACTAATCCACAACTAAAACACAAGTTACCCGTTTTCACCCACCACACTGGCAAAATAATGGGATAATATTAAGCACCGTCGAAGATAGAGCTTGCTCTATGCAAATTAGTGTTATTTCAGGCAATGAATGTGATATTCTCTAATGTATGAAGAAAAGTATAGAAAACATGGTAGAGATAAACAAATAATCTCATGATCTGCTGTCAAAAATATAAGCTTCATGCATTGCTGGTAAGATTATAAATAAGTACAAAATTTCTTAGATGATAATTTAGTGATAAAAACATCTACCTCTGACTTAACAAGTCCTTGTATCCATGTTTACTCTACATAAATCTTCACTCATGTGCAGAGGGTGACATGTAAAAGGTTGTACACTGTTTCCAATAGCAATTCCACTAGTTTTTAGAAACAGCCTAAATGCTCATCAAAAAACTATGTATTACCATGCTACACAATACTATGCAACAGTCCAAGGCAATCAAGTTAAACTATATTTACTCGTCTAGTAGATCTCTAGAAAATATTGAGAACATAAAACTGCAAAACTATACAGGGGACATGATGTTATTTGCCTCAAACACACACACAAAAGCATGTATGCATACATGTGAAGGCTACCTGTGACACTGTTAGGGAAGAGAATACCAGATGAGGGATGGCCCAGTGACACTTCATCTTCTTGTAGAGTTTGGATTCTTTACAGTGAGAATTTATATGTTACTTATGTAGCTGAAAATGCATGGTTGAAATAAAGGAATGACCCACAGACATGGACAACGGCTGCGGGTTGAATGTGGGAGTGGGGGAGGTCAGCTGGGTGGAGGGAGTCAAAGGGGGAAAATTAGGACAACTATAATAGCATAAGCAATAAAATGTGTAAATTTAAAAAATAAAAGGGTAAATTAAGTTGATCATACCAGTCAATGACAGGCAAATGTTATGAATACTGAGAATAATACGTGGACATACCATATGCACACAGGCCAGCAAACACATACATTTATAATGATAGACTTCTGGAACTGTGTAATATGCATTGTCCTGCACAAATAACACTCCTTTTTATTACAAAACATTTTATTACAAAATCATAAGCATGTAATTCTGTAACATAACAATATCACACTCCAGCACACCATATAACATTTTAGGTGAAATGTTCAAATTGAAACTATGCTTTATTCCATACTACCTACCAACCACATTCAAGCAGGCATTACTTCTGCTGGACCCTGTGTTGCATAGGGACTCTTGAAGCAACCACCACACACTACAGTGGGCATTCTGTTAGTCCACACTTTCTGACGCTAAGCTCTCTACCCTGAGTAGAACCTTGAAGTGGGAAGTAGTGAAGGAGAGGAAGAGCACAAGAGTTTCAGAGGTCTCACAGAAGGGACAGGAGGGTGAGGGAAGGCAGAGGCAGGGGTATTTTTAAGGTTGTAATTTATGAGGTTAGGTTAGGGAAATAAAGATATAGAAGAAACATTGTGTCTCGGTGGAGAAAATAGTTGGTATCATGTTTTCTCAAAATGTGAGGGTGGTATGTGTAAAATGCAAGGCAAAATGGTAACACTGGAACATTTAAATTAACAAAGGGAAAAGTGAAACTTAAAGTAAATGAAGCCTATAATATTGAGTTAGAAGAATATATCATAAGAGATCTGAAGTAAGATGGAAGGAAAGAAATAAGTGTATCAACATGACACTGGCAGTGTGTCCAGTGCAGGAGGGAAATAGGACCAGACGGTGCTGAGAAGCTGAGTCAGAGATTTGGGGGTTTAGTTAGATAATAACACCCAATGGTAAGCTGTTCATTAAAAAATATTTGTAGTGATAAAGGAAAGAGCAAAAAAATGAATGGGTAAAGACACTGAAAAATACAAACATAAAGAAAGCAAACATGGATGAATTATAACAGTTAAGGTATAGTGTTTAAGTTTAAAAGCCTTAAACAGTAAATAAGGGACATAAGGTAATTTAAAAAATACAAGTCATGAGTAAAAAATGTAATAGTCATAAAATTATGAAATTATATGCACCATATGCCACAGAAAGTGACCTCAGAACACACACAAAAAAAATGGATTCTTTCAGAATTGGGAAACTTTGATAGACAAAATAATAGGTATGACATAAAGAAACAAAAATATAATCAATAATCTTAATGTAATTACAAAATTCTACAATGTTTCAGTAAGGCATATGCATTATCTTCATACATCTACAGAACATTTGGAAAAATCACTTATGCTTAGCCACACCGAAAACCTCAATGAAATAAAACATGAGAATTTTACAGGCTGATTCTCTGAAACTAAGCTAACAAAATTATAAATAAGTAATAAAATAGTGATCAAAATATGTTGCTACTTGGAAATTATAAAATAGACTCCTAGAAAATTCTGGAATCAAAAAAGATAGTAAATGTGGCAATAGACTATCTGTGAAGCTGTGTAAAGAAATATACTTTGTACCAAAATCTATGAGACATGGCAAAAGCAGAAATTTTTTACTGAACTTAGAAAAAATAGCAACTAGATATTTTGAAATACCTTTAGTAGTTAGAAAATGAAGAAAAATAATAAAGTGACCTAATTCTCATTTTAAGAAATTTGGGAAAGGACAGCAAAACAAGGCAAAGAACATTACAAAGCAGAAATAATTAATAATAAAAGCTTAAATTAATTAATGAAGAGAAGATATGTGTGTGTAATTCAGTATGTATATTTTTTAAACTATTTTTAATAACCACTAAAATTGTTAAACTTCTCATTTGACCAATTAAGGAAAGAAAAGAGGAGAGCTGAACTATATTAAAATGAGAAGAAAAGTCAAAAATACAAGAGAGAATAATAGTTTACAAGAAAATGATCAGGTTTGCAGCAACAAATTTGAAATAAAGCAAAATATACACTGATAAATAAAGTGTACAGTGGAAGAGACTGGAAAGATGATTAAAGATCTATCATTGAAAAAGGCCCCAGGAGCAGATGGGCTTACCGATGAGCTTCATCTAAACTTTCAAAAAGCTTGTAATACCAACATTATTTAAGTCCTTTCAGACCATGAAAGATAAAATCATCATAACTTTAATATCCAAATCAGGTAAAGGTAGTACACATGTGAAAACTATAGATAAATATAATCTTATGAATTTAGATGTACACATTGTAAAGGAAATATTAGCAAACAATCAAGAATTGTCTTTAACACCACACTGTGACCAAATGAGTTAATTCCAGAAATGCCAGGGTGGAATATGTCAACACAATGCATATAGCAACCTCAACAAGCTAAAGTAGAAAAGCCATATGCCTCAGACAAAGTATACTGAAAGTGTATTTGAAAAGGTCAGTAGGTCAATACCCATTCCCAATAAAAATTCTAAGTAAAATGAAGTAGGTGGAAGCAAATTAAATGTAATAGAGAATACATAACACTTAAAAATCAAATATGCTAGCAAATAAAAAACACAGAGATCATTTCAACCAAACTTGGGGAATGAACACCTGGTGTGGAATGGTGCCTGATGTCACCATTGTTACCCCATGTTGCACTGAAGGCTGCAGTAAGTGCAAGAAGACATGAAAATAAATGGCAGGTATGCATTTTAGAAAAATAAAACTACAAATTTCACATACGAATTTTATAAGTGCATGCTTAGAAATCACCTCTAATTAGAAAAACTAGAATAAAATGGTAAACTTGTTTGACTGAAGGTAAGTATAATAAAAATTAATAGCTCTTGCCAATTCTGGTAATAATCACCTAGAGATGCAAAGATGAAATGAATCCTTTCTATAGTAAAATTTAAAACTATAATATATTTAGGAATAAATTTTAGAAGAAATGTCCTGATCCACATGATAATATTCAAGCTAAAAAATTGGATTTGGATTAAATTACTTTAGCATGGTTTTGAAAGAAATGCCCGATAAGAAAAAATGTAATAAAAGTGTGAAAAAGAAGTCAGAGGGACCTACTTTACTAGATAATAGAATATACTATAAAGGTGCTGTGATTAAAATCAACATAAGAATAGACGAATAGACTGAGAGAACAAAATACAAAATTCAGAAATAGATATTAGTGTATATGAAAATCTAATATTTGATACAGTCAACATTGTAATTCTATGGATGAGGGTGGATTATTTGAAAATAATACTTGTACTACTAACTATACATCTAGAAAAAATAGGTATATAGAAAATAGGTATAATTGGTTATCTTATGCCATACAAATAAACAAATTCTCAATAAATTGAAAGATTTACATGTAAAGGAAATGATAGATATTACAAAATAATATGGGGTACCATATCCATAATCCAGTAAAAAACCTTGGTAGCTATTGGTATAGGAATAGACAGACCTGGGGAACCAAATACGAAATTCAATAATAGACCTAAGTATATGTGAAAAATGTAAAAAATGCATAAAAACCTAAAAAGAAAGGTGAACATATTTGATTCTATAAAAGTTTTAAGAATTGGTTTAAAATATTAAGAAAAAATGAGAACAGACAGTAGATTCAGAAAAAATATTTGTGATCCAGAGCATAAATATTTGTAATATACAAAGGTTTCTTACAAATTGACAAGAAGGGAACATATAACACACTGGATAATTAAGCACATATTTGGAAAGACAGTTAATAGAAGTATAAATCCAAATGATCAATAAAAATTTTTTTAGGGAGCATAGGAAGATAATTTTATTTCATTTATTTTTTATTTTATTTTATTTTATTTCTTTGTTGTCATTGTTCAAGTACAGTTCTCTCCATTTTCCCCCCAAGTACTCCCTTCCATCCCACCCTGGATCCTACCGGCTTTGGCTTTGTCCATGGGTCCTTTACACATGCTCCTTGATGACCCTTCCCATTTCACCCATTATCTCCCTCTCCCCTCCCCTCTTGTTACTGTCAGTTTGTTCTTTATTTCAATGTCTCTGGTTATATTTGGCTTGCTTGTTTGTTTTGTTGATTAGGTTCTACTTACAGGTGAGATCATATGGTATTTGTCTTTCATTGCCTGGCTTACTTCCTTAGCATAATGCTCTCCAGTTCCATCCATGCTGTCATGAAGGGCAGGAGCTCCTTTCTTTCTGCTGAGTAGTATTCCATTCTGTAAATGTACCATAGTTTTTTGATCCACTCATTTACTGATGGGCACTTATGTTGCTTCCCACATTTGGCTATTTTAAATTGTGCTGCTATGAACTGCGGGGTGCATAGGTTCTCTCGAATCGATGTCTCAGGATTCTTAAGGTATAAATCCAACAGTGGAATTGCCAGATCAAAAGGCTGTTCCATTTTTAGTTTTCTGAGGAAATTCCATATTGTTTTCCACAGTGGCTGCACCAGTCTGCATTCCCACCAACAGTGTACTAGGGTTCCCTTTTCTCCACAACCTTGCCAGCATTTGTTGTTTGTTGATTTGTTTATGATGGCCATTCTGACTGGTGTGAAGTGGTATCTCATTGCAGTTTTAATTTGCATCTCTCTGATGGCTAGTGATGCTGAGTATCCTTTCGTATGTCTCTGGGCCCTCTGTATGTGCTCCTTGGTGAAGTGCCTATTCAGGTCCCTTGCCCATTTTTTAATTGGATTTTTTGTCTTCCTGGAGTGGAGTCATGGGAACTCTTTATATATTTTAGAGATCAAATCCTTGTCTGAGGTATTATTAACAAATATATTTTCCCATATGGTTGGTTCTTTTTTCTTTTTGCTGATGTTTTCTTTAGTCATGCAGAAGCTTTTTACTTTGATGAAGTACCATTTATTTATTCTTTTCTTTATGTTTCTTGCTCTAGGAGATGACATATCAGACATATCGGTGAAAATATTGCTATGTGGAATATCTGAGATTTTCTTGCCTATGTTCTCCTCTAGGATTTTATGGTGCCATGACTTTTATTTACTATTGTCATTAACTTTATTCTCAATAAACATTTTAAAGGGTTCTCAAAGTCGTTAGTATTCAGGGAAATGAAAATTTGGGTAACACTTATGTATCTGTTGAATCCAATTTATTATAACTTATTAAGGAGGAAATTGGTATTGATTTCTGTTATGAATCCCATAGAGATGGAACTTCCCTGTATATGAAGTTGTGAAGTGTTATACTTTTTGGAAAGCTAGAGAGTAGTATCTATTAAAATTAAAAATACTTCTTTTCTACCAGCATTCCTAATTGCAGAACTCAGTGCCATTGAAACAAGCTATCAGTCTGTTTTCTGAGGCATTTTTGTTTTGTTTTGTTTTGTTTTGTTTTGTTTTTAGATTTCACCTATGTGTGAGATCACATAATATTCATCTTTCTTTATCTGACTTATTTCATTTTAGCATAATGCCCTCCAGGTCCATTCAGGTTGTTGTAAATAGCAGAGTTTTCTTCTTTTTATGGCTGAATAACATTCCATTGTATATATACACCAAATTTTCTTTATCCATTCATCTATTAATGGATACTTAATGTTTCCATGTCTTGGTTATTATAAACAATGCTGTTAAGAACATGGGATTATAGATATCTCTTTGAGAAAACAATTTCACTTACTTCAAATGTATAGCCAGAAGTAGAATTGCTAGATGATAGGGTAGTTCTGATTTTTACTTTTTTGAGAAATCTTCATACTGTTTTCCATAGCAGCTGTACCAACTTACATTCTGACTAACAGTGCACAGGTTTGCTTTTCTCCACGTGTTCCCCAGCACTTGTTAATTCTTGTGTGAGGTGATGTGTAGTTGCGGTTTCGATTTGTATGTTCCTACTGACTAGTGATGTTGAGTAACTTTTTGTATACCTGTTGGCAATCTGTATATCTTCTATGGGAAAATGGCTAGTCAGTTCCTTTAATCAGATTGACCTTTTTCCTTCTGGTGAGTTGTATGACTTCTCTATGTAGTTTGGGTATTAACCCTTTTTTGCCCAAAGAACCTTTCCTCCATTTAGTAGGTTGCCTTTTCATTTTGTTGATGGTATCCCTTGCTATGTGCATATTTTTAGAATCGTGTCTGATATGCAGTAAGTTACTCTATAAACCATAACTGTGATTATTATTCCAAAACCCGGGTCCAACTATCAGGGAGAAACCTGGTAGAATACAGGATCGAGAGGTGGAGAAGGATGGGATAAGAAGCTTCTGGTTTTTTTAAATATAAACCAGTAAGTAATACTTGACTTTGAAACTTGTTTTATGCATTTTACTTAGATAAGATAAAATTAATTGACATCAAATTAACTGGCAGCTAAAGATTCAAAACTAAACTATGAGAATAGGGCTAAGATGAGGGTAATACCTATTTGAGTGAAAATTAAAACAAGGAAAAATTAATCAGTTCATTAAATGCAGGGAAGTGAAATTCCAGTGATACAATGAAGCAGTAAAAAATGGATTCCATTAATGTAATCCTGTACATTAAAAAAAATAAAGGAAAAATTCATATAATCATCTCAGTGGCTACCAGAAATCACACTTCATTAACTAGTTAAAAAGAAAAAAAATCTTAACGAGCTAGAAGATACATGATAATAGTTTTCTCTTAGAATCCTACAGCATCTTTTTCAATTCAAAATGTCAAAGCATTTAAATTAAAATTAAAATATAAATCTACCATTATATATATATTAAATATATTAAAATATGTATATTTCTATTTATTGGTTAGTCCAAAAAGAAAAGAAATAAGTGGCCTATGTACTGGACAGATAGACACATAGCTGTCATTACGTCTGAATAATGTGATCAGTGAAGTCCAAGGATATTACTAGAAAAACTTTCTAAACTTAAGAAAATTCTCTAATATATAATATAAAAGTTCAAAAAATGATATCATTTCTATATACCAATAATAACTAATTAGAAAATTAATAGGAGAAATTCACTAATAATAACAACAAACACCATAAAATACTTATAAATAAGTCCCTTTGATTGCTCAATAAACCATATGTGAGGCAAACTATAAAATTGTAATGGATAGTGAGAGATATATAATATGGAAAGATGCAATTTCATGGGTGGGAAGACTAACAATGTAAAGATAATAATATTAATTCCCCCAATTGATAGAAATTAAATCAAATCCTAGTAGGTTATCTTACTGACGTTGACAAGAACTGAAATATTCTTCAGACAATATGAAGAGGTGACTTGTCTAGCAAATTTCAAAACAAATTAAAATGCTACATGAAAGTCAGTGTGGTATTAACTCACAGGTAGAAGAGGGAAAGCAACAAAATGTTTCCAGAAATAACACTTATATGGGAATTTTGTTTATGATAGAGATATTCTAAATCAATAGAGAATATGATAAATATTTATCAAGATAGTTCAAAAAATTATATTTCTAACTCCTGGCCAAGCAAAAATAAATTTCAAATGGATTATAGTATTATATCTAAAAATAGATAGAATGGTTTTTTATAATCTTTTGATAGGTAAGGTGTTACTAAGCAAGTCACAAAACCCAGAAGCCAGAGGAAATGACTAATGTATTTAAATGCAAAACCAACCCAACTACACCAACATAAACCTTATTACAGACGATATCATAAAGTTAGGAGAAAAACAACAGGCAGGGGAGACTTCCCAGTATAAATATTTATACTACATAAAGAACTTCTACAATTCAATAACCCCATAGAAAAATGATCAAAACCTTTGGAGACGGAAAAGTTCTGTGCAAATGTTCAAAGCAAAACACATTTGCTTTACAGGAAAAAAACTCCAAATATCCAATGAACAATTAAGCACATTCGTAATCCGTGAAATGATACCGAAAGAGTTCTAAAGTACTGTTATGTTCAGAATTTGTTACAGTTCCCAAGAGCAAGATGTATTCATGTCATGCAGAGGCTGCACAGGGAAGCATTAGGGTTGATCTGGAGGAAGAAGGAGAAAGAAGAAAATGTAGGCGAGACACTTTATTGTCGTTTATTCTGGGAGGAACTGGTGAGGCATGGGAGGCAGGTTTAGGATGGCTAGTCTGGATAACTTTAGTGGGCTTTTGTTTCACTTTTCACAGTTTCAGCTACTCATGTTCAAACATGTTTCAAAAACATTAAATGGAAAATTCCATAAACAATTCATAATTTTTAAGTTGCATGTCTTTTTGAGTAGTGAGATGAAATGTCGGGTTGTTGAGGATGGGCTGTGCATCACTCCTTCGCTGAGTATCCACACTGTGTTTGCTCCCTGCCTTCAGTTGTGTAGTAGCTGCCTTGGTTATCAAATCGACTGTATGACATCACGGGGCTTGTGTTCAAGTGACCCTAACACTTCATCACAATGCCTACATCATTCACTCCACTTCACCTCAGCATGTAGGCATGTAATCATCGCGCATCATCACAAGAAGGGTGAGCACAGTGCAATAAGGCATTTTGAGAGACAGAGACCACATGCACACAACTTTTATCGCAGTATATTATTATTGTTCTATTTTATTATTAGTTATTGTTATTCATCTCTTACTGTGCCTAATTGGTAAATTAAACTTTATCATAGGTATGTATATATAGGAGAAAACATGGCTATATATATGGGTTGGTACTGTCCGCAGTGCCCAGCTTCCCCTGGGGTCTTGGATAATCCCACCAATGAGGGAAACCCCATCTAGGAAATGGCTAACCCTGGGAGAAGTAGTCTCTCCATGGCCAGCAAGACTCCAAGATGTCAAAACAGCAGATTTACATAAAACAAAAAAAAGCATGATTAATGTATTATTTGTTTGGAAATTACATATATCAGAACTGTTCTAGAAATATGCACACCAAGTATAAACAGTGGTTACTTCTGGGAAAAAGACTAAAGCTGATAGGGGTGGGGAGAGGGGACATTGTAAAGACTTTCAGTTTTACTCCATATACTTCTACATTATTTAAAGTTTTATAAGAATACATTCATATATGTTTTTTAAAATTAAAAGGACTCATGGACATGGACAACAGTGTGGTGGTTGCTGAGGGGTATAAGGGGACTAAATATAATGGGAAAATATACATAATAAAGATAATATCTTAAAAAATTAAAAGATCATTGAATGCCACTGATTCTCTTTATATTCTCTTGAAAGTTACTGTATTTTATTCTTCTAACACTGAACAACTTCAGAAACTGATTGATCAGATGATAATATGTACTCTTGTCAGTCCCAATGAGGGAAAAGTTGCTTTGCATTATTTTCACTTGCTGCAAGCAACAATAAAGATACTCAAGTACTCAGTAAGTAGACTAGTAGAATAGACTCATCTATGCTATTATCTCTGCGGTATGATTTGGGGGGTGGCTCATTCCCCCAAAATATCCCTTTTTGCTGTTGGCTGCAGAGCCCACATTCCAGCCTGGTCCTTTGTTCTTTGGATTGAGATGCTTTTTATTCTCCTGGGCTCCTGGTAGCACTGCCATGGGGGAAATTGCACACCATTATCTGTCCGTAGCACCTGAGCATAATTACCAGCAGTTCCAATAAGCCAATTTAGTCTCCCAACCTCCTCCCATCATCCTTTCAAAAAGCAAACAAACAACCCAAACTGGGTGCCCCACTCACAAGAAGTTTCTCTTATTTGTTTTCACTTCTGTGCATCTTGTTGAAGATAACTTTTAAAACTTGGAAAGGAGTTGAAAATGGCCCTGTGGAAATGGATATTTTAATAAACCTTTGGTGGAGGAATGAAGGAAGGTGAAAAAAAGTAAGACCCAGACATTAGAAAGGCTCTTCTGCTTCTGGTAGGAGACAGGGATGGGGCCTGGTTTGTGGAAGAGGAGCAGAACACCTGCGTTTTATCTATAGTGTCTCTGGGCTGAAATCTGAAAATTTGGCCTGAGCATCAGAGAAAGTAAATGCCTCTTATGTGTATATCAACAGCCACAGGGCAAACCTAGTGATGATTAAGAATGCTACTGAAATTATACAGTGGAAAGATTTGGAGTTTATCCCAATGTTGTTCTCCGTGTGAGGTCCCTGTCATAGCAGCCTCGGCATCACGTGGCAGCATGTCAGGAATGCAAATTCTCGGTTTCCCCACAGAGCCACTCAATCAGAGAGCTGGAGGTGGGGCCCGCTAGCAATGTGGGCTTGATGAAGCTCTCCAGGTGATTCTGATGCAAGCTACAGTTTGAGAATTCCTACTCTAGGTCTGGGGTCAGAAAACTTTTCTCCAAAGGGACAGATAATGAATATTTTAGTCTTTGAAGGTTGTAAGGTGTCTGTCTGAACTACTCTGCCATTGTAGGCCATATGTAAGATAAACGAATGAGTGTGGCTGTTCCTTTAATACTGTACTTACAAAAACAGGGATTTGGCTCGTAGGTTGTGGTTTACAAACCCCTGTTCTTCATAATAACAGATAATCCTTATTATCTCTTGTGAGGCTTGTATAATGGTTTGTATATGTTAATTCACTTATTTTCCCCAATACGCCATTAGGTAGAAATTGACAATGAAATGAGAACTCCAGTTAGCAAGCCAGAATCCAAGCCTTATTATACTGCAAAGAGACCCCCAACATGTGCTCTGACCAGGAGTTGAACAGGCGATCTTTTGACCTGCGGGGCAATGCCCATGTGTGGGTGGACTCCGCCCACAGCCCCCCACCAACCCCGGCTGCCACGGATGAGACTAAATCTACCAAGACATGATCTGCTTGGAGAGGAAAGGTGTCCAATTTCTCAGAGGAGAAGGGCCAGGAGCCTTTTCCTCAGTGGGCTTTTATTGGGTTCAATTTGCACAGGGATACAGGTAAAGCTCATCAATCATTGTCAAGGAGTAAGGATCAAACAATAGATAACATACAAAGAACTATGAGGGCTTATTCTGAGTCAGGGTCAGTTAGCTATAGGGCTATAAAACTTTAGGGAACAAACACATTTCATGCTTGGACACTTACCAGAAAACTGAGGGCATTCTTAGCAAAGCATGTTTCACAGGATTTTACATATTCTTTCTTAGGCCTGATTGCCCCAGGGAACCCGCCCTTTCCAGCACAGGGCTACACCGCCCTCTGTCCTTGTTTCAGGCTTAAGTCTGGTAGAGGAAGTAAGGCAGCCAAGATATTAGGAGTCGTTTTGCATACGGAATGAGGACTCAGGCTATGTCAAAGCCAAGGGGCAAGGGTTCATCACCTCCTTTCTTATAGCCCTCCAAGTCCTTCTCTGAAGGCCCCATTGTGACCATGCCTGTCTTAGGTCATTCCTCCCTTGAGGAATCTTACCCATCATTGGCTAACCAGTCATCATCAGCCCAGGACCAAGCAGGATGAAGTAAAAGGGGGCTGAGGCAGCACCCCTGCCAGCGAGGTAAGCTTTGTCTCCTTAGTGGCTTAGGGTCCCAGGGTCTCTCACTCAGCCTTAGCCATGTGGGTTACAGCTTCTGAAACCAGGCAGGGTGGTTCCCAATACCCATGGACTATAGTGTAGTGATTGCTGGGGGTAGGGGATATAAGGAGACTAAATGATAATGGAAAAATAAATAAAATAAAATACACTTCAAGGTCCTAAGTCAACACAGACTCAGAAAATTCTACGAACTATTTAGTCTGATTGTAACTACTTCTCATTGAATCATTCTTTACAGCATAGAGGTTAAGAGCACACACACTGGAGCTGAACTGTCCAGGTTTTTACCTTGAGAAGTTACTTTACCTTTTTCTGCATGTTTCTTTATCTGTAAAACAGATTAAGAAGCGTGCCCATCTCATAGGGAAGTCATGAGTATTAAAATAACACATCAGGACCTGGACCGGGCCTGATACAGTAGCTGCACAGTTTACTGTTGCAATTGTAATTATTTTTAGATGGCTCTACCAGCACACTCTGTCCCTAACTCAATGTAAGACATTGTGTTATTTATTTTCCACTCTCTTCATGCACCCTTCTGCTTGTGTTTGAAGATTGGTCTCTGGTGTATCAGCCTCTCTGGGAATACATGGAATGCCCATTTGCCCCCAGATACAAGCACTTTCTCTTTCCTGGACTCCACTATTGCTTTGACTGGCCCAAACTGCACAGCCCCCTCTGCATAATAGGTGCTTACTGAAGGTTTGTTGGACTAAGCTGATCTGAACTCAGCTCTCAGATGCTAAGGAAACTCCCACTTTCTTCATTTTATCCCTTGGTGTTCTTACTCTTGTCTCCACCTGCCTGACCTCAGATTTTCCACAAGCCTTGCTTTTGGGCCCCAGAATTTCATCAATGTGTTCGAAAAGAGCAGTTCTGAATAGGGTGGTACTGCACACACCTTGGAAAGC
>PVKM010039975.1:0-13654 GCA_004027735.1 Carollia perspicillata | reverse complement strand
TCCATCCATGCTGTTGCAAAGGGCAGGAGCTCCTTCTTTCTTTCTGCTGCATAGAATTCCATTGTGTAAAGGTACCATAGTTTTTTTATCCATTTATTTACTGATGGGCATCTAGGTTGCTTCCAACACTTGGCTATTATAAATTGTGCTGCTATGAACACTGGGGTGCATAGGTTCTTTTGGATTGGTGTTTCAGGGTTCTTAGGATATAATCCTAGCAGTGGAATTGCTGGGTTAAAAGGCAGTTCCTTTATTGCAAAATATTTCAAAAACACGAGTGCAAGACAGCAAACTCACAGTTATTAACAACCACACCTAAAACAATAGCAGACTAAGTGGACACCTAAAACAGGAGCGAAACCACAGAAATGGAGATCACGTGGAAGGTTAGCAACAGGGGAGTGGGAGGAGGTGGGGGAGGAGGTAGAGAGAATAAGTAGTATGGATGGTGGGGAGAAAATAGGGAGAGGGCAAGAGTAGTGTGGGAAACGTAGAAACTCAAGAACTAATGACACATGGACATGAACTAAATGGGGGGAGTGTGGGTGGGAGGGGGTGTGTAGGCAGGGTGGAGGGGAATGAAGGGGGGGAATGGGACAACTGTAATGGCATAATCAATAAAATATATTTAAAAAAATAAAAACACGAGTGCAAACGTGTTTGGGGGCAAGCAGTGTTCCCCAAGTCAGGCTGTGCAATGTGCTGTCCAAGGTGCTGAAAGAGGCTCTCTGACCCAAGTCTACAGCTTGATAATGAATCCAGCAAAGCACTCTTCCCTGCTGAACACTTGGATGCCTACAAGAATCTCAAGTGCACACCCAAGGAACTACTATCAGTTTCTTATAAATGGCTCAGAAGTTAAAATGTATTATTCTATCCAAGTCTAATGTCAAGTCTCCACTGTACATGGACTTAAGAACTCATGGAAGAGAACCCATTTTAATAAGTATATAATTGACTGCTTTATAGACTAAAAGAATAGTTTATTAATTTTAATATAAATATTACCTAAATAAATGTTTGCTAAAAAGTAAGTAATCTCTATTTACTCAGGAAATGCTAACTGCTAGCATTTAGCATATACCAGACACCTGTTAAAGTACTTCATGTACACTAAGTGATGCAGTCATCATAACAACCCTGTAAAACCCTGTAAAATCAATACTCTTATTACTCTCCTGTTATAGATGTGGAACTTCAAGTACATAGCTCAAAAATGGTGGAACCAGAATAATTTCCCAGGAACTAGTCAGGTTAGGAACCTGGGTCTGGACCCTCTTGTATTTCTAATGTATTTCTTTGTATGTGTATATGCATGCATGGGTAATAATAAATTCCATTTGATATTTATTTAAATAAGGTCAGAATTGCCTAGTGATTAAGCAGGCTCAGAGGGTAGACTAGCTGGGCTCTAAATATCACCTAGGACATCAATAGTTGCATGACCTACACAAGCTGCTTTCCTGTTTCACACTTTAGTTTTCCCATCTACAAAATGGGGAAAATAATAATGCCTGTTGCATAAAGTTGTTTTGAGGAGTAAATAAACTGATGTGTGTAAAATACTAAGAATACTGTCTGGCACATAACAGAACTCAATAAACATTTGCTATCATTATTGCATATTTTCATGGCATCCATTAGGTTACAATCAGATTTTCCAATAAACCCTATCTTGTTAACAAAAAATTTTGTGGGCAAAGAACATGGTTTAAATATTTCATTTTCTTTCTTAAGCATTGATTTTATGGTTTAAATAGTTGTTTGGCTTCTTTCATTTTCATATGCATCTTCTAAACTTGGCCTATGCAGCTGAGTAAATGAGAAACAAGTTAATTACAAATGAAGACATCCAGATCAAAATGTTTTTCATTGTGCAGCTAGTTTACAAAACATTGTACTGATAATACTAAAGTAACTGTCAGCATTCATATATGAACCAAATAAATTAAAGTTGACAGAAGAATTGATGTTTCTTGGCACATATGATTAGTTATTCATTATTGGACAACTAAGAGAATAAAGAAACCAGAGAAAACTGGGCAATTGCCTCAGTGACATGAGAAACTGAGACACAATATACAAATATGCAGCCAGTACTGAATCAGAAACATGGACAAAATGGGCACTTTTGGAAATGTTGTAGTGTGAAAATCCTTAATATTGTTTTATTTTAACATTAAAAATAGTATCCTTCATTTGTAAAGCATTACCATGATTAATAAATCACCCTATGTTTAGTACCTAAATATTATGTTAAATTTTGGTATGTAAAAAAGAAAAAATCAAACGAATGCTGAATGAAGTTTTTGTTCTTAAAAATTTCAAGGTAAATGGGAGAGAGACGGGTAAACAAATAATGTCAGTACTCTATGAGGAGGTATGTATGAAGTGGCCTAGGAATAAAAATGAGGAGAGGTATGTGAGGGAGATTTCAAAGGGTATGTAATTTTTTTACCTTCTGTGTTAGCATTTGATAAGAAAATACAGTTTATTGTTTAAGGTATAGGTTTGAAGTCAGTTCTGATTTTTATTCTTTATTTATTACAGTGAAAAAAACTTTATTTTGTTTCTTTAGATATTAAAATGATTTCAATGATTAATTTTATATTTTATAGTTGTATGAACTTCAGCAAACCCCTTAAGCTTCATTTCAGCTACTGTAATGACTATTAAATGAGATAATACATACAAAGTACTTAACTCAAACTCTAGACTATTGGTTTTCAATATACTATTTCTATTATGAAAAATAAGGAAGAATTTGCCGTGAAAGTGTTATTGAGTCTGAGTAGGTACACTTCAGAAATATGAAGGAGATTATCTAAAGCATAACACTACAATTTTGGTGTTGCAAGGAGAGAGGAGTATGGCACTTACATAAAGTTTAAGTTCATGTGGGTGAGCAGGAGAAGAATAAACTAGAAAATTAGGAAGAGTCTTGAATTTGTTTTAAATACGAGGATTATTTTAATATATACAATGGAAGATTTGATTGCTTGGAGAAACACATAATGACAAAACCAGTATGAAGATGCCATGCTTTAAATGAACTGGTAATTGCCCTGGCTGGGTTGTTCAGTTGGTTGGAGCATTGTCCCATACACCAAAAGTTTGTGGGTTTGTGGGTTTGATTCATGGTCAGTGCACATACCTAGGTTGTGGGTTCAGTCCCTGTTTGGGGCACATACAGGAGGCAAACAATGTTTCTCTCTCTCTCTCTCTCTCTCTCTCTCTCTCAACCTTCTTCTCTTTATAAAATCAATAAACATATTCTCAGGTAATAATTTAAAAAAATGAGCTGGTATTTAATCACAGTAGCATCATTTTCAGAATACAATAGCATGTGTATATATGAGACTTACTATCCCACAGAAAATTCTTGGGTGCATGAGTATTTATAGATCATTTGCAACAACTGTGGTTGGAAACTACAGCTGCTGATGCAGAACACTGAAGATTTTGCTCATGGAAATTGCATATCCTCAGGTTTGCATTTAAGAAGGGATGCTGTGTCCATCATGGAAGGATGTGTTGTAAAAAGGTGGAGGAGAGGGTGAGGTTGTAGGGATAAATTCAACTTGAGTTCATCTCAGTGGTTTGCAGAAGGGATATATATCAGTCTGTGTCTTGATAGGAAACAGAAGGTACCATCTGCTGTGAATTTAGTAAAGGAAATAAATGCTGAGATGTAGATAAAGGTAAGGCAACCAACAGGTTAGCACTAGCTAGAGGGGGAAGCCATTACTACTCTTAAGTCTTTATTATCCTTACTACTCTTAAGAATTATGAGAGGCTGGTTGAGGACCGGAATCATGGGAGATGTATTCATGAAGCAAAGTAGCATCTAACAGAACCACACACCCAAGCAGAAGAACTGGGTGAAATATAACCCAACTCTCTCTCTCTTCCCACTCTTCAAATCCTCCCAGAGTGCCCAAATCAAACCCAAACAGAAGCCAGAAGGCAAGGAAAACTTCCTAGAAGTCAACCCTCTGGGACACTGAGAAAGATAAAGAAGAATATAGGTTAAATCTAGGGGGGCAAACAGAGAAGAGTCAGTACAAGATGGAAGGATCTAAATGAGGACAATGGCAATGGGTATGGAAAAGGGGGAATAAGTACAAGAACTTTTTTATGAAGTGGAATACATAGGACTTGGTGACTATGTCAATTACACCCCAGAGAACTCTAATACATATAATAAATTCAATTGGAAGCATATCATGACAGTTGCCATAATGTCAGTTATGTTTCCAAAGAGCTGGCATTTAATCAGCATAAAATAATTTGTTAAAAATAGTTGTATGTGTATATATGAGATATTATTTCAGTTGGGTGCAAGTGCGAGGAAAGATCTTCTGATATTTAAATATCCTGCATGCAAACCAGGGTAAATGGTGGGAATGTTTACACAAGAAAAGGGTTACAAAAGACAGAGCAGGGAAGAATAAAGGCTGGGGTTGGAGTTAAGAAAAAAGGTCATTAATTTCCATGAGGTTTATTTTTAATGATTAAAACTACTATTTTATTATATTCTATTTGGGTTAATCTAGTTCCCAAAGGCTTCAAAATCAATAGTGCTGTAAAGTTGCAGTACTAACAATTTATTTGAAGAAAGGGGCAGCATACGGGTCCACAGTGGAACAACCATTTCACAGCTAGTCATCACGTACTGTGAAAAAAAATCTCTGCAGTGAAAATTATCCTCCTACCCCATCGAGACAACTGCAGAGAAAACTCTCCTGCCTAGATATATGGCTTCAGGGTCTCAGATTCCCTGGCAACAACTACAGAGAGCTTATTAATGTGATATTGGGGAACTAAACTATAAATTTATAACATTTAACTGTTCTGTTTGACTCAGCAGTGTGTCACAAAATGGCACATTACTATTTGGCTCAAACAACTTTTTCTGCTTCATTTGTTTGAAGTTGTTTTATTGATGCCATGATCCTTAAAATAATTGTTTTTTATCCTCCTTTTTAATATTGTAAATTATTATTTAAAGAATATCTTTGTGAACAAGTATATTTTCCCTGTATCTGTTATTTCTATATAGTAGACCTAAAAAAATCAAACCACTACCTCAAAAACCATGGAGATTCCTAAAGTATTTGTCATGTATTACAAGTTTATAAAAATCTTGACTTGAGAAATTATATCTCATTTTAAACTTGAATTTTAGACTTCAATTTTTACACTACTATTTTTTACAACTGTTTTTCTGTGACATTTAGAATCATTTTTATTGCTAATCTATTACAATTTTTCCCTTTTTGCCTCCTTCCTCCCATCCCACTGCCCGCTCCTACAGTCAATTCCCACACTGTTGTCCATGTCTGTGGGTCATTCATACATGTTCTTTGTCTAGGCCCTTCTCCTTCTTTCCACCATTATCTGCCCTCCTCCCCTCTGGTCACTTTCAGTCTTTCCTATGTCCCCATGCTTGTGGTTCCACTTTGTTTGTTGTTAATTCTGTTCATTAGATCCCTCTTTTGGTGAGATCATATGGTATTTGTCTTTCACTGACGGGTGTATTTCACTAAGCATGATATTCTCCAGTTCCATCTTTTTTTATGACTTTTTAATGTCTCTTTCTTTCTCATCTACCGAGGTCTTAGTGCCTTTAAGTGATGTGTATGAACTCTGTATATCACATATGCTAACCATATGTTGCAAATATTTAATCCAGTTTATTAAATTTTAAATTTTTATATGGTATTTTTGATATTTAAGAAATTATGTTACTTAATAAAATATGTCACTACTTTTGTGATTTCTATCATTGCTTATATCTTTAAAATTTCTTTCCTACTGAGATAAGTGCCTATCCTTATATTCTGCTTAATTTAATTTCAATTTATTTTTATAATGTAACAGAAATCCTTCCAGACTTATTTTGGTTCAAAAGCCAAGTAAAACAAGTAACTTAACCTCTTTGTGCATCAGGTTTCTCTCCTATAAAATGGAAATAATAATAGTACCTACCTTAGAGGATTGTTGTGAGGCTTAAGTTAATACAAATAAAGTGCTTAGAGCAGTACCCAGCACATGGTAAATAGTTCCTAAATGTTAACCATTAATATTCACACCACTTGTCCAAATTCTAATATCTAGAAGTCTCTGAACATTGAAACATTTTTCCAGAACTCATTTGGCATAAAATGTGACATGAATTGACATGAGGCTTGTTTTATCACATTTGGTGTGGATCTTCACATACTTCTCTGCAGACTTATTGCTGTGTTTGATTTCAGGTGCGGAACCAGATTCTAGTGGTGATATTGCACAAAAATACTACATTGCATACTCCGTATTTCCTTTCTAAATGCATGTTTTAGGATGTAGTTAGTCCCTGAGTCCAGGCTATATTAGTAATTAATCAGCTGTTAAATGCCAGGAATTATTCTACAATCTATATTTTACTTAATCATTGTAATGGTTCAATCACATATTCATTCATTCACCAGTAGTTTCTAGAATCAACCAATAGCTCCTGTTCAGGGAGGCTTGTAATGTATCATTAATAATGCAGATTAGGAGTAATTTCTCTTTTTTTCTTTCAGGTAGCATTGCATTTCTTTGAGAGTACATCACACTGTGTGTTATAATTAATAAAATAACTTTTTGGAAGGGTGAGAAATAACACTGTATTAAGGTGGAATTGGCTTTGGACAGGTTCAGGACCACAACATGCAAGGATTCCACCCCTACCAAGATCCATGTCTGGTGCCACACAGATGCTAAATGGCCAAGACCCAGGATTCCAAACTTGTGAACTTGCGATAATCACAAATTTGGAAGAAAATCATCGCAATTCAACCTTGAGGGGAGGGGCAGACGTGAGGCTTTTGGAGGCAGCTGTGTCTGGACTGAAGTTTTAAAATACATTTTTTTTCTTTCACCCATAAGGACAATGAAATCAACAACAGAGTTTTTTATTTTTAAAAGCATCTTTAGCTTTAATTCAAAACTTCAGGTTTCTTTTTCTTCCTTTTTTTGAAATTATTTTCCTGAGCCTTCTGTATTACTGTATATTATAAACTTTTATGTTAAAGAAAAATATATACATTTTTATGTGTATTGTGAAAAAATTGTGATATTTTTTAAGAGAAAAAATACACTAGAATTGCACATGTATCCTGATTTCAAAATTACTAAAATAGATTGAGGGAAATATTTTAATTGTATTTTCTAAGGGAAAGTGAGGCTCAGAGAGATTAAGATATATTGATGAAAGCATGGTAAATGGCAAAGCTGGAATTAGAACCTTTTCAAAGGTCACTGTCTTTCCACTGCTCTATTTTTATGTCTGCTGGAAAGATTCCTAACAGAACAGGTCTCCCTTTCCCTGCTTCTCCTCTTCTTTCTCCCCATTCTTGTCCTAGTCAGTCACCAAAATCAACCACACATAATTGAGTGTTCACTATACCTGTACAAGACACAGCCGGACAACTATTACTGTACATTTGTATCACAGTTCCACTCTACATTCTTTTCTCGTAAAATCTTATCATGTGAGAGGTAAGACAGATATCATGAACTCTTTTGCCAAGTGAGAAAGATAAGGTGGCTCAATTATTTGAATGACTTACCTCATAAAAGACATCACGAGAAATGATGGATACAGAAGCAAGTTTGTAGGACTCTAAGCTCTTTCACATGGCTTTCCGTGGACTTTGGGAATTAAGGTTGACTTGGAAAATCAGGATTGTCTTTTAGGGTCTTTCCTTAGCATATATTAGTCAGTGTTTTTTCCCCCCATAATAGTTTAAAAGGTATGGGCTTGGGAACATAGTATACTGTAAAGATTAAGAACCATGACTCAAAATACCAGAAAATTATGTTCCCATTGTGAATATTTTGTTTTGTCCTTAATTCTATACCTATAAATGGGATAAACCAAGGTTATTGAAGTACTTTGAGGATTTATGCATAAAGGCATATCACTCATGTTAGTATTATAGCCAAATACCACAAGCATTTGATTAGGAAAAATTCTCACTTAGATGATGAGAACTGATATATGCTTAGATAAATCAGTATCTCTACTTTTCAAATACTTTTATTTTAGGAAACATTGCGTACATACATTCTTTCATACGGCTATAGTTCCCTTTTCCTTCCTACAAGCAGTGTATGCATTTCAAGGTCCTTTCCCTCATCCATTCCTCTACCTTTGAACAAAAGGTAGTTTTTTGTTCAAACTGCATTTGTTCAAACGCAGTTCCTCTGTGACCACTTCGATGTCATGTTAGTGCCACAGACCAGCACTACAGATAGAGTGACTGGAAAATGAGCATATGAACATGGGACAGGCCACCTGTCCTGCTAAACAAGGATGTTTAAATGACAGAAGCACCTACTGCAGCCAGAGTCAAAATAACATGAACATTTAGATTCCATGTATGCAATAAATTAATTTTTGACTGCTAACAAAAATGAATATAAAGATTCTCATTATTTGTTCATGTTGTTTATTTCATGAGTGAAACATTAATACAAAGAGCTAGGTTAGAACATACCTTGAAAAAATGAAAATCTGTTATGTGTACCTTGTAACCTTTCCATAAATTCATTCAAATAACCCTTGTTAGCAGAGCTGCCAAACATCAGCCAATTATCAAAAAGGTAAGATAAAAAAGGATTTTGAAAAAATCTACACTAAACTTTTCTATTTAAAAAAAGGTTGGTTAGACATCTGTGCCTAGGGAATATTACTTTCTATGATGAAAACATGAGGCCTTTGAAATATAATATATAAAATGATTTATGTTCTTCGTTAATATTCAGAGTAGATAAGAGAGTATTCAGAGTATTCACCTCGATTTGAATGGGTGATATAGTTTGCCTTCCTAAACCTACCCATGTACAGAGAATATAGTTGCTGAGGTGGTCTTTGTCTTAAATTGGTGGTTTATAGTTATTTTTGTTTTTAATTTCATTTTACAGTGATCTGTCTCCAAATACAAAATCACTTCACTTCCTTTATGTCTGAAACTGGTTAAAGATAGATTAGAAACTGAAATGTATTTGTTATCCTGAGACTTTTTTTCTTTGAAAATAATTTTGGAAACATTTCATTAACAGGAATAATGAGAATAAAATTCATGATGGATTGTGTAACCAATGGCAAACTTCAAAAAAGCATATTGTTCACCTTACCAGAAAGAATGTATATAATTACTAGGCTTTCATTTTTTTTCCACATGAAAAATTACATAAAAGTTGCTAGCATGCTATTATGAGGGCAGGCTCTCTGAGGTTAGGTGAAAAGAATAAAATCTTAAATTTGATTTGTTATTAATTTAGTTGTCTGGACAATTTTCATAACTTCTCTAGGTACCTGTTTCCTCATCTTCAAGAGAAGTTAATAAGACAGTCATGTCATGTGGGTAATTTTAAAGAAAAGAATAAAATCTTAAATTTGATTTGTTATTAATTTAGTTGTCTGGACAATTTTCATAACTTCTCTAGGTACCTGTTTCCTCATCTTCAAGAGAAGTTAATAAGACAGTCATGTCATGTGGGTAATTTTAAAGATCCAATACGTATAAGTACTTAGCACAGTATTTGACACATTATAAGGGCTTAATAATATTAGTTTTTGCCTATTAGTTATTATTGATCAATAGTTAAATTCCCTTTAGGAAAACTTATGTTTAAAAAGTCACTAAGTATTAAAGAATCAATGAATTCATATAAAACAAGAGTATAAAATTTTTCTATTTTGTGATATCCACAAGGGGAACTATTAAAATGTGCCTCTTCCCCCCCAAAAACATTCATTGTTTTTGTGAAGGGAATCATATATCAACATGGAAACAGTACAGCAGAGCATCAATAATTGAGACAGAGTTAATATTTCTACTCTAAATCTTCAATTCCAAGGCTTAAGATACTCACCATGTAAACAAGATTAGAATATAAGTTAAGTTTGTAAGATATGAGTTCAGATACAGCCTTTTTCTAAGAATTATGATACTTTTCCAATGTAACAATTAAATATTTTATTTTAGTTATTTATAGCCATCTATTTGGATAAAAGTTTCTTAGAATATTCAAATAGCATGACAGAAATTGCAAATAAAGAAAAAAGCATGCATTAGAAGTGGGAAATGTCAGAGACACAGACAAGGATCTTGGTAGGTTAACACACTGAAGAAGAAGTTCTTTCAGAGATGTAGTAAATTCATGTTGCTGAAACCAAGGGCCACAGTCAAGGCCACAGGCCATTGAAAATGGTATTTTTAATTCTCAAAGAATGCCAGAATAATATAACCAAAGACTTTTTCATAGGACCAGTAAATGATCAGGTGTGAATGCATTTCATTATCCTTAAAGTAAGAGACATAGGTTCTTTTTAAAGATTTTTTTCCTAGCTTTATTGAGATATGATTGACATATAACATTCTGTAAGTTTAAGGTGTACAATATGATGATATAGGTTTTGCTTTAATCCTTTAGATTAGAGATTTAAAAAAAGCTGAGGGATACATTTTCTGATCTTTTTGGTTATTTGACTTAGGTTCCCCAGATCCGCTGACTCCCTATAACTTTCCTGTCTCTATACTTGTGCATTAGTGCAGAGAATGCTCAAGTGCAGCAAGATAAACAGAGGCAATGAAGATAGATGGAGCATCAGAGAAGCAATCTAGGAAGGAAGGTTTACAACTTGACCTTGTTATATACTCAGAACAGCATCATTAGCAGTTCTAATTACTTTTTTACAAGCAATTAAACTGTTTGTCTATTCTCAAAATAGTCATTGCTTACAGTACCAAATTCTTGCCTCTATTAGATTTTTTTTATCTCGTTTATTTCCCGGTAGCCCCGATTTAAAAAAATCTTTGTTATTTTAATATTTAAAAATACTCATGTGTAAAAGTTGTTCATCATTTAGTATATTTTTTGTATTTTGATTTGGAGGAAAGGATAACTGATTATCCTTAAAATTTATTTTAACTTTTTAATCCTCACCTGAGGATATGTTTAGAGAGACAGGAAGAAAGCGGGAGAGAAACATCGATCAGTTGCCTCCATATGCACCCCAACCAGGGATTGACCTGCAGCCTAGGCATGTGCCCTGCCTGGGAATGGAACCTGCAAACTTTGGGTGTACCGGATAATGGTCCAGCCAACATGGCCTCCCAGCCAGGTCAAAATTTATTTTAATTTTTTTAAAATAGTAAGGATGTTAACAAGGATGCTAAATATATTTTGATAATATACAATAGTAACATGTAATATATATTAATGATGCCTAAAATGTTTTAATTTGAAAATAAATAAATGCAAGTTAACACAGATTATCTACATTACTTCCCAACTATGTGCAGCGTGGCCTTTTTGATACTTTATTTATTAAAAATAATTTCGGATCCTGCTTTTTCACACTTAATTTATTACTTTTTCCTAAGGAAAGTCCCAGTGGATTTCACAGTTTCATAAAGGGTTAACAAGCTTATTTAATACAATGACTAACCTTCGAGTTGATGTTATTATATTGAGTACTTTGTATTTACACAGATTAAGCTGTTTCCAATTGTACCCATTTTTGCAATAAATGCAATTTCTAGTCTCTGTATTTCTGAGGGAGGATGGTGGACGAATCCTCTGGCAGAGTCTGCATGTTCCTACCCTGGCATTCTCAGTGGAGCCTGCCCAGTCAGCCTTGGTTGTCGGTGCCCTCCTGTGCAACCTGTCTCTTCCAGGGGTGGTGATGGTAGGTAATCCTGGGAACCTCAAGAGACTCCTTGAGGCAATGATTGGTTAGCTTGGGATCAGTTGTTGGGATATGTTCTCTGAACAGTGAGAGTTTTTAACATGAAGCTGCTCTAGATTATCGCAGAGTTGGATCTCAGATCTGGGCTCTGTGTGTGTGTGTGTGTATTAATAAGGGGGAATCTTCCAAAGTACTGAGGCTGCTTGTCTGTTCCTGTAGTAAAACACGTATTGTAAAGAATATGAAGCAAAAAGAATTGACATCACATCTTTTATGGCTCTTACTGAATCTCTTGTGATTTAAATGGTCTCATCCGCGATGGCAATCCTTGGGTGAGGCTAACGAGGAAGTCGCCTCCAGAGCGTCCGATAGCATTCGTTCCGGAGAAAGGAGTAAAAAACGAGGACCACGGGTTAATTATAGCCCTTGGCTTCTCACCTGGGAGCTGCTGTCTTTTCCGTGTTAGTTTCCTAGGTCGTTGCGTCCCACCTCCCTCCCCAAACAAGATAATGTTTTCTTTCAGAGTCTTTCGTCCACAAACAGTAAGCGCCTTTCTTCACCCTTTTAGAGGCTCACTGTTGAGGCTACTATCAGGTAGACGTCCTAAACTTTCTCACGGAGGCTGGGGCTCCAGAGTCCTCGGTGTTCTAGTCATTCTCCTGGTTGCACACAAGGCGTCTGTCACTGTGCTGGGGCACAGGAGCAGCGGAGAAGCCCAGAAAACTTTCTCCGCACCTTTACTAAGCACCGAGGAAGAAATCTGTGGAGCAGCGTTAGCACTTTTGGTCCTGGGCTGTATTCCCACCACGCCCACCCTGCCCACACTCACCCACGGAGCCACCTTTCGGCAGACCGCTTCTCTGTACTGTCCTTGAGTCCAGTTATCCTGGCCCGGCAGGTCTGGGTACGCGTGTCTTAAGGCTCTGCTGCCGCCTCCGCCCTCGCTGTGTTCCCCGCGTGAGCGCTGGATCATTCCAGTCTTTGAGCATGGCAGATTTCCACCGGATGACATCATGGGAGCTGAGTGAGTGCAGGCTCCGAGTGGGGGACGGAGTAGGGGAGGGGGAGGAGGAGGAGAGAAGGCTGGTAAGCAGAGCCAGAGCGGGTCTGCCCGCCACTCAGCTGCACGTCCGCAAGCTTGGGAGGAGCGCTCCGCCCGCTATTGACAAAGGATGGGAGGATGCCTGCTCCCGGGGATGCTCGCGGTGCACACCCCGGAGGCCGCCTGAGCGACTTCGCCCTCCGCCGGTGAGTGATTGCAAAGATCCTTCAATTAGACTCGTGTAAGCCCGCATCTCCCTTGGCTTCTCGACCTGGGCGCCTGCGTCCTTGACCCCGAGCGGGGCTTGGCACAGCACTAGACCCGGGAGCCCAGGCAGCAGGTGCCTTCGCCTGGTGGGTCCGCAGAGGAGCCGAGGCTCCTGGCTGGGGTTCGTGGTGGGTGCTGGGACTCAACTCCCTGGCAGCGGGCTCGCCCTGTAGGCGCCGCTCTTGGTGAGTGGAGGCTGTTCCAGCCAGCTGCGTGGGGTAGTTACCTCTCTTGGCTCGCCAGCGCCTGCCCGGCGCGCCAGACGGTTCTGCTGGATCCCAGTGCGCGGCGCGCTGTTTACACCAGCTTCGTACTAGTCTCCGAGCCGCACCCCTCGGAAAGCGCGAAATCTACGAGAGCCACTTACAGGCTCCCGAGCTACCTACCGGTGTGGGCATCAGGCGCGCGGGCAGGGATTACCCAGAGAGGGCGTGCACCGAGGGCAGCCTTTGTCTAGGGTTTAGCCCTGATGCGCTCAGACCTGAGTCAGGCTCTCCGCAACTGTCGAGTGGGATCCGAGTTCCCTGCACCCGCCCACCTGGGCGAGGGATGCTACCGTGTTCCTGCTGCAGGAGAGACTGAGAGCTGAGTCTTAAGACACCAGAGGGTCCTACGCG
>PVKM010039974.1:0-13590 GCA_004027735.1 Carollia perspicillata | reverse complement strand
CCTCCCTGTCACTCTGAGGCAGGAATGCCTTTTTCATCTGGCCTTTGCTAATGGAAAGAATGTAGTCCCCATCTCAGGTGTTATACTTGTTCTCCAAGTTGTACTGACCCAGGACTCAGCTTGCTGGACAGTATAGATCTGAGCCCCATGGAATCTCAGAGCACTTAGCAGTGATGAGGAGAAAGTGTGCCAACCAGTTTAGAGAGGTATATTCATGTCTGAAACCTGATCCAATTGGTTCAGGATGGCTTTGTTGATGGCATTTCAAGGCAATTCAAGCTTGGAAGGAAATGACTGAACTCTGGGGCTTCTGATGATTGCCCCAGCTTTTTCCTGCTTGTGGGCTACCCATATCTCAAAGCTGTTGTGGTTGATGGCAAAACCTTACCTGAGTCACACCTCAAAGATGTCTGTGAGGCATAGGCATGACATAGCATCTTTTGTCCTGGTTGTCTATAGTAGGGTGAGTGAGAGAAGTCATCAACCTGACCAAAAACTATCCAGGACTTCAGAAACCTAGCAAGCTTCTACATGAAGGAAATGAGCCTGGAGCTGGCTCTGCAGATAGAGCTACTAGCTCAGCACTCTGGACTACTTTGTGTCTATAAGCACACAAAACCTTCACACACTATTTATATAAGGAACTGAAAATCATGTTTTCCCTGTCCCATAGACTGTCTAAATTTTTATGCTGACCTATTCTTTCTACCGTTCAAAACAAAGGACTTTTGCCTCCTAGAGCAAAATTCCAAATACCCAGAAACTACAGTCCAATAGTGATAAGAATTAATTTGGTCTGAGGATAACTAAGATAATATTAATGAATCTCAAGTTGGAGGGTGCCTTCTTGTGTCCAAGCAAGCCAATTTGGCAGTTGTATCAATATTCACTGGTCAGCACTACACTGTGCTCTGGAAGGACAACGACAAAACAACCATTTCAACTTTTCTACCTCTAAGCCAACAGTAGAAACAAACAGGTTAAAGACTTAAGAATTTTTAAAGTCTTCAAGATATTCTATCTTAGGAGATAAAATTCTCTGGATCTTCTCTGCCTGAAACAAAATTAGGTCTTGTTAACAGAGCAAGAACTCCTAGAGAAAATATGCCTTGGTTTTGCTGCAATACGCTATTTGGTGTTGGCTTGAACTAATGGGAGTAGGCAAGTGTCCAGGTACTAGAGAAAACTTTCTTTTTTTTTACACAAGAAGGATGATGAGGCACTATTTAACCTGAATTTATACATCAATCCTTCTGTAATTTAAATGATACACCAAGAACTCCTGTCTCCTTCTCGTGGGTCCCCTGGATTTACATCTTTACTTTCTGTAGGGGCCAGATCAGATGTTGCCGGATGTTGATTTAAATGAGAGTATAGGGGAGTTCAAGGGAAGGGAAGGTCTCCTGAAGGAAATAGGAGGTCTGAGAGGCACAGAGACAAGTAGGAACCATAAGGTAAATTGCAGTTCAACTGTTTCAGTTGACTGGGAAGTCCATATACAGAGGGCTTAGAAGTGGAACTTGAGAGGTGCCTTTAAATTAATTTTAGCTTCCTTGACTCATGTCTATGTCTTGGCAGGTGTCTACTGAATTGAATAAAAGGCTAATGACAGAGTAGATACCTTGCTTCTATAGCTACCATTTTTTCTGTGTTCAGATCATGACAAAAATGGGCATCCTTCAGTTAAGAGATGATTTTAGGCTTGTTCTTCTGATCAATGTCCCTTTAAGATTTCAGGGGTTGGAAATGGTCTGGTGGCCATTGAGAATCTTACTTTAATGTTCCTTATTTCCCCATTTTAGGGTATTATCTATCAAGGCAAAGTGACAGTTTTCAATAATATGCATGCAATCCAGGCTCTGAAATATCCAGCACAAATATACACCCTTGACTCCCAATAGTTGCATCCAGCCTGGACTACCTGAGTAGATTTCTACCCATTTTTGCCAAAACATCTTAAAAAGTGAGAGTTGAAGAAGGACTCTGCCTTTTCTATCTTAGCACCAAGTACCTCTTAATCAAATACTTGAATACCTACTTTATTCCAGGAATAGTCTAAAGTGCTGGGTATATGTCAAAGTGTTGGTTGAATCCTCAGAAGCTGGAAGTACAAGAAATTTACCTGGCTAACATTTGTGAAAGTTAAAGGGGAATGGAGCCAGAAATATGCAGGGAAAGACTTCAGACTAATATCAAGTTTGATAGTTGTTTAAAGAACAGAGAGGAGGGAAGATTTTATGGCTCAGACCACAGCTTAGTCTACAGAAAAGCAGCAGGGCCTCTGTCACTCTACTGGGGCATTTTTGAGTTGAACCCACCCTCTCCACTTTTGCAGTGTACCCCAAAGCTTTCAGCTGGAGGCTGTTGGATCATTTCACTCCTCACAAGTAGCAGTTCTTATTTGAAGGGAAATCCAGATGGCATGACTTTATGGTTATCAAGTGGAGGTAGTTCCCCATGCATGGTCAAGGAACAGGTCCCTCAGGGCTCCAGTGGGCCTGTCATATTGAGGCCAAATTTTGGTGATCTAATGGGTCTTAGCCCTGAACATAGTAGGAAGTTCTAGATGTGTACTTACTTGGTACCTCATGGTTAAGGTTCCCTTTCTACCAGGGCCTGGTAGCTCATGAACTATTTATTACAAAGTATATTGTTGTCTGCTGTGGATGGCATGACAAGGCTCCTCAGCCCCAGAGGACAGCATCATGATTCTCCAACTGGGGTTTCACATAGATTTTATACTGGACCTTTCCCCACTACTGACAATTTTCTTTTAGTTTGTACTCTATTTATTAACAACTTTTGTAATTGATATGCAAATAACTGCATATGTCTGTATATGACTGGAGTTTGGACAAACACAAACATCTATCTATAAAACCATTACCACAATCAAGGTAATAGACTTCATCTCACTGGATTATATGGTCTGGGGGGCAGCCTAGGGCAACTGCTGAGTACTTTCCTACTATGAGTTCATCTCAGACTTTGATGGCCTGTTGTATGGGCTGAAGCAATATTCCTAGGTTTGGTATATATTTTTTCTAGAACCTAAAGAAGCCTAGCAGACATTGTGTCAAAGAAGGAAGCACATATAACATTATCTACCACAACTCTCTCTCAATTGATAAATTTTTTAAGCAATTATTTGCCACCTTGTGTCAGGAACTACTCATGTCACATGCCATTTGGGATTGGGTCCTCATTGGCTAACTGGGAATAGCGAGGTGATTCAGTCCCCAAACCACTCGATATCTCAAATTACTTTTATCAGATATGGTGGGTCCTCCAGAAAGTCAATGCCAAACAGAGTTGGAAATATGAGACTTATGGGAGATAACACCTATGAAAGATAAAGGGGAGAAGGTGCGCATATAAGCAAGGCAAGTCTTCAGTTAATAAAGTTGATATGATGCCTGTGAAAGAAGGAAAGGATGGAAGATTTAGGAACAACTCAGACTTCACCACAGCCCTGGGAGAGTCCTGGCAATCCCAAAACGGAGAAGTCCCTCAGAAGTGTCCTAGTATCCCCAGTGCTCCACGCTTAAGAGTGTGGCCTTAGCTGAAATGCTGTGGTGGATCCCAGAGGTGCTGTAGGTGGACACCATTGGCTAATGCACTTTCAGCAGCTCAACAGCAAGTGTTTCCCTGAAGATCTGGCAGCATACCTCTGTGCCTGAGTGCCAGCCCAGACAGGTGAGGTCCACAGGAACAGAATCGTGTGCTCTTACTGAGGAAATGGATAAGAGTCAAATGAGCTATTTTTTGGTAAATAAATTATATAAAGGAAATAGAGTGAAATATAATTTGGCAGGAATTGCAGAGGTACTGATAAATTGTTGAGGAATTTTTGAGATGACATTAACGCTTGTTCCTTTTTTAAAATCTTGTATGTTTTAAGTGAGTAAGGGCCCTCACAGAAGTCATTTGATTGGAGGGCATAGCAAATAAAAGCCCTCAGGCAGAAGCACCTTGGCATGTTTGAGAAACTGAAAGGAAGCAGTGTGGCTAAAATTTAATGAGTGAAGGGGAAAGGCAGTGAAAACAGGAGCTATTTCATGAAGAATTCTGAACTCTATGGAAGAAAAGGTAGATTTTATTCTATAGCTATGGAAAATCACTAGGGAAGTTTAAAGCAGTGGAGCAATACCATTGTCCTTTTTAAATCTTAAATAGCTCTGCCTTCGGTACTGACCCCTGTAATCTGCTGGTAGAGAAGCAGATGTCTTGCTGGGACTAAGATGAGGCAATAGAAATGGAAAAGTTGAATAGATTCAGAATATTTTTTAGAAATAAAATGAACAGGGTTTTTTATTCTGTTTTTGTGGGTTTGTTTGTTTGTTTGTTTGTTTGTTTGTTTGTATGGTCTAGGCATGGGGAATTAAATGTAAGGAAGAATCTAGAAAGATTCCTGGCTTTCTGACCTGACAGGTAGTTCTGAGTAATGCCAATAAGATGGATTTGCCCAAAATTTTATCCTAGTTTTTCCCAAGTTTTTTGCATCTAAGCCTGAGGTGCCTACTATGGCATCCATGTGAAAATGTCATGTAAATGCTTGGATATGTTAGGACCTCAGGGCAGTATTTAAAACAAGAATAAACTGGAGAGTTGTGTTTAATGTTCCTTCTTATGTGGGGGAACTGAAGATTGACTCCAAATCTCCAGGAAATTGTCCAAGTAATAGTTCTTAGAGATAACAGATGGGAATTATGTGGCTACAACCAATTTTATTTGGGGGAGCAAAAATTCTCACTTCCAGTCACTAGCCTAAAGTCTTGGATCACTTTATGAACTTGAGTCAATGGTAGTGGTGAAGTCCTCCCAGAGAAGCAAGAGAGGAATGCTCGGGGCGGAAGACACACACATCCCCCCAAAAAGAGTGTAAGTGTCAGGGCATGCATATCACACCAAGTACAGTAGTTCCTACTGGACCCTCTAAACTTGGTGTTTGACTTGGGGTGACAGAACCAAGAGACTGGTGATTCCAATAAAGTAAAATCTAGATGAGTCATCAACTGTTTTTCTTCATGATAGTTAAAGAGGGAGATTTCAGACTTGAGCAAACCTGGTGTGGTTTCTTACTGGTTTAAAAGAACAGAGTCCCACAGGTGCCCATATATGAATAGTCCAGGAACATTCCTTCAAGAACTATCCTGAGAGGGAAAGGTAGAAAAACAAATGATCCGCAGGGCCAGACTTGGACAAGGTGTCATGATTTATGAGACGACAAGTAGGATTTTCTTCATGTGCCTCTCCTTCTCTATGAAAATGGCATGTTGAAGACCCATCTCCACAATGATACTTGTATAGCAAGTATTATGGCTATGTGTGACTTGGAGCTTGTGGTAAAAACAATAGGAGGCTATGTCCTCTAAGGTAAGTATGAGTGTTTGTTTCGGGTCTATAGCAAACACAAGCACTGAAGCATCCTAGAAAACCCCAAGGCCAGCATTCTTCTTGACTTCCTTGTCTATGGTTGTATACATAGGTGTAGGGTACAAATAGATAAATTGGTAGAATGGGCAAATTAGCAGCTCTTGCCCTGGCTACTGTGGCTCTGTGGATTGGGCGCTGGACTGCAAAGCAAAGTGTCAATGGTTTGATTCTCAGTCAGGGCACATGCCTCTGTTGCAGGCCAGGTTCCCAGTAGTGGGTACACAAGAGGCAACCACACATTGATGTATCTCTCCCTTTCTTTCTTCCTCCTTTCCTCTCTCTCTAAAAATGAATAAATAAAATTTTCTTTAAAAAGCTTAGTTAAGGGTAACAGTTAATGGCGCTGATCATCAGAGTGATAAGTGACAAATTTCATCTGACTTTTTGGAGAGGAAGTTAGACTAGATGTAGTGTTTACAAAACTATGCCTTAGCCTTTCCTGGAGGGCTGCTAGCTGTAACTCTCAGGATGGTTCTTCCTTGCAGAAATACTCCCAAGCTATCCATGTTTGTGCACCTGTGCCTACACTGTTCCACCTGCTAGCTGATTATATTAGTGCCTGAACTCCTGGAGGGATGGTCTGAGGATCAATCCAGTACATTCAGAACGTGACAATGAAAAACCTTTGTCCTTAAAATTGGTATTAAACAAGTGTTTGTGGTTTTTGAGTTTGTTAAAGAAGGTTACCATTGTTTGCAAAAATGCAAGGACCGTGTGCTTCTGTAAACTGACTTTGGCCTGTTTGATACCTTGTGCTAAGTAGTGTATTGTTAGGGGATAAACTCTTGTGGTTTTGCACATCTAATAGTTACAGATCAATTTGCTCATAGTCTGCTCCTGCATATATTATTTGCTGTTTATAATTAATGGCTCAAGTATTAAGGTGCCTCTAAATATCTCATGCCCTAAACATTAACCTATGTCAACTCAAAGAGATGGCAATTTAGTGGCTTATTCTTGAATTAAATCAGCAGCTTTTAATAGTCTAGGTTCACTTAGGGAAACAGAGCCAAAGCTAAGTAGTTTAATAGGGGGAGTTTAACATGGGCAACAAGCTCAAAAGTTATTTTAAGAGCTGGAAGCCAAACAGGAAATGGTGAAGATATCCAGGCTATAATACCAAGAAGCTCCTTCTACTCATAGGATTGAACATTCAAAGGGAAGAAGTTGAGACTGCATAGAAGGGCCAGAGCTGTAGCAGTGAATACTTGAAGGAACCTGGGAGACAAGGGGGAGCTGACTCTAGAAGTGAAACAGATCCTGCTGAACGTCTGTATAGAGGAAAAGGGTAAATTTTATGGTAGGTGAATTGTCTCAATAATTTCAAAAAATAGGCCAGGGACCATCTACCTCACAAAGTATAACAAGTAAATAAACAGAAACCCTCAATCACATGGGAATAGATGTGAAACGAAACAAGATATGTGTATCCTACATTACTTGGCCATTTATATGTCATACTGGTGGGATACACTAGAACTAGCCTCACCACAGATGGGTTTAGGTCAAAGTTGATAAGATGATTCTGAGAGTCAGTTGGGTAGTATCACCACCAACTTTATTCTCATTTAGTTTAATATTATCACATCTATCAATTGAGTCTAAAAAGACCAAATACAAGGAAAAGCAATATTTAAAATATACACATAGCTAGAAGAATGCTAAGATACAGAATATTTAGCCATGCCTTTATTGAATAAACCATATATATAGCCAATAAGTAGAATATTGTCTAATCTAAGTAACTATAGAAAAATGCTTGGTTTAAACCCATAATATAGAGTTATGTATACCAATTATAATTAAACTTTTAATCAGCATTTGTATTCTAGTCTAAATGATTAATGAAAAAGTAGTACCACAGAACTTAACATAATACAATCATAAAACATTACATTGCAATTTGTTTTGCTCACATCAAGCTGACTATCCTACTCTCCCTAAATTTTTGTATGTGAATTACTTACTTAAAGGTCTTGGAGGATCCTTATGTATGTGGTCTCTTCCCACACTGATCTAAAACTTCCTCAGGAAAACCATGCTTGTTCTAGTGTAATAAGGCAGTGAACAAACTGTCCAGGGCATGACAAAACTTTTGGCTGTGGAGTGGCCTTGCAAACACAGGTTTCACAATTGGCAAAATAGTTTTCTATTGTAGTAGAGTAAGCACCACCAAAATTAGATGATGAGGGGACTAAGAGTTATAAGACACTTGGAATCCAGCATCTTCAGCTTGCATTGCAAGTAGGGAAAGGACTCACATGGAGGCTGCAGCAGGATGAGGTCCCATTGAAGCTCCCATTGACAAGATGGAAAAAGTCTTTGGGGCCCCTAAACTATCTACAGTATCAGGGGCAGTGGGTTTGATGGGGGTTGTTGGGGCTGCAGGAACCACCATCAGGAAGCCTGGAGATGCCTCAGCCCACTTCCTGACACTTGACATGGCACACCCACACTTCCAGAGGATCCACCTGTAGTCTGCAGGGCACCCCTAGATCCTGATGTGCTTGTGTTCCCTGCACAGCCCCCATGCACCCTGCCCCTCCAAAGTGACCAGCTTGGCCCACGCTCACCCTGCCAATGGCTGACCATGCTCTGACTGTCTATGGTAACAATGATCCCCTTCAGCACTTTGAATTCTTGTAATCTTACAATGGTAAATGGATGGAGGTCTCATCATCTATAGTTTATTCCTGCTGTCAAAGGACATGGTTTTGCCTATCCCTGGGTCCAGAGATTCTTGCTATCTACTTGAGGAATAAGGGAGTCAAGAATGAAGGAAAGCCTTTATGTAAGGGAGAAAGATTGTGTGTTTTTTTGGAAGGCAACACATACTCTGTTTAGAGGATGGTGCTGCTGAACAAACAAAGATAGTAGACTGCTTCATACTTCAAGAGATGGTGTTGCCAGTGGGCTTTCAAAGTGAGACCTATTGTATAGTCCAGCAATCAACGGTTTAGTAAGGGGTATGCCTAGTAGTGCAGGGGGAATTGTAGTGAAATTAGAAACTGGAGAGACCTAAGGATCCTCATGATCTAAATCTGATATATCAGGGGTGAGGTGGTCCCAGCCACATACCAGGACCCCAGCCCTGGTTTCTAGGGCCAGTAATATAAGCACCCATAACTTCTGGCTGTAAAATCCAGCAGAGTTTGAGTAGGTGAAAAGACTACTGGAGTCCCAAGCAGTTCCTCTTAAAGACCCCACACACAGACTCACCTATTCAGACTCAGTCCTTCTGAGCTCCAGCACTGGGGTTAGCAGCTTGAAAGGCACCAGTGGCATACATGGAGAAACTGAAATGTCTGGCATCAGAGTGAGAGCTGGAAGACAGCTTTCACCAAGACAGAAAGATAGGCAGAAATCATTGTTCCTTTTCTGAACTTCCCCCTCACAGAGCCACAAAGCCAACAGGTGAGGACATTATCTGAGATTCCATCAAACTGGTAAACAGGGTTTTCTCTGCCCTGGGCAATCCCTGAAGCTCTGCCACACCCAGCTTATGGCCCTCTAAAGCTGTTAACAGTGCTGTTCCATGTGAATGGCTGATCTTGTCTCAGGTTTCACCTGTTCCTAAATCCCCTCAAAGAAGCAATAGCAAATCTCAGTGATCCCCCAGATTCCATATTTCTGGTTAAGTGACCCCAGGCCTGGCACAACAGAAGCCAGCTTCAGATCACATTTTGGCTTTGCCTGGAAACTTCCAAGCCCAGCACAATTAGTAGCCATCTGCAGATTGCTTAGTAGTAGATCATACTGGGTGGCCCTGGGTGGAACACATGAAGTGGCTGACCTTGGAGTGCACTACCCAGTAATCCCCAGAGCCTTCACACCTAGTGGAGAGCCACAGACCACATTGGAACACCACCACCCTGCTCCTGCACACCTGATCCTCTGGACAGAGGTTGGTGGTCAGTGGTCATCACCAGTCCTTATAGCTGATTGGCTTGGTTAATTCCTCCCCTTGTGACCTACCAACATCAATCAAGGCTGAATTACAACAGAGAATGTACTTACTTCACACAAGGAGTGCACCTTGAGTACCCAGCTTGGGTGATAAAGGGAGGCAGTGCCACTGGGCACTATAGGACACCTACAAATTAGGCCATGGTACCAAGACAGAAAGTTATAGCAACTCTACCTAATACATAGAAACAAACACGGGGGGGGGGGGCTGCCAAAATGAGGAGATAAGGAAACATGGCCCAAATGAAAGAGCAGATCAAAACTCCAGAAAAAGAACTGAATGAAATAGAGATGAGCAATTTACAAGATGCACAATTCAAAACACAGGTTATAAGGATGCTGAAGGAACTTAGTGAGTACCACAACAGCATAAAAAAGACCTAGGCAGAAATGAAAGATATACTAATGGAAATAAAGAGCAATTTACAGGAAATCAACAGTAGAATGGATGAAGCCAAGAATCAGAACAATGGTATGGAACATAACAAAATATAAAACAACCAATCAGAATTAAATGGATTTAGAAAACTGAGGATAGAGTAAGGAGCCTCTGGGACAACTTTAAGCATACAAACATTTGCATCATATGGTTGCCAGAAGAAGATGAGAAAGAACAAGAAACTAGAAACTTATTTGAAAAAAATAATGAAAGAAAACTTCCCTAAGTTGGTAAAGGAAATAAACATTCAAGTCCAGAAAGCATAGAGTCCCAAACAAGATGGATGCAAACAGGCCCACACTAAGACACATTATAATTAAAATGTCAAAAGTTAAAGATAAAGAGATTATCTTAAAAGCTTCAAAAGATAAGCAGTTTCCTACAAGGGAGTTCCCATAAGTCTGTCAGATGATTTCTCAAAAGAGTCTTTGCAGGCTACAAGGAATTGACAAACATTCAAAGTCATGAAAATCAGTGACTTACAGCTGAGATTATTGCACCCAGCAAAGCTATCATTTAGAATCAAAGGGCAGATAAAGAGCCTCCAAGACAGGAAACTAAAAGAGTTCATCATCATCAAAGCATTATTATGAAAAATGACAGTAAATTTCCCTTACTTGGTGAAGAAAAAAGTCACACAAGTTCAGCAAGCACATAGGGCCCCAATCAAGATGAACCCAAAGAGGCTCACTCTAAGACATACCACAGTTAAAGTGGCAAAATGTAAAGACAAAGAGAAAGTCCTAAAGGCAATAGGGGAGCTCTTATTAGGCTGATTTCTCAACAGAAATATCACAATCCAGAAGGGACTGGAACAAAATATTCCAAGTAATGATAAGCAAAGACCTGCAACCAAGACTACTGTATCCAGCAAGGCTCTCATTAGAAATGGAAAGAGAAATAAAGAACTTCCCAGATTTTTTTAAAAGGCTGAACAGGTACATCTCCACCAAACCAGCACTTTAAGAGATGCTAAAGGGGCTGCTTTAAGAAGAAGAAATAGAGAGAGGAACACTGGTACAAAGGGGAAAAATGGCAATAGATAAATACCTATCAATAATAAGTTTAAATGTAATGCAAATGGATTAAATGCTCCTATCAAAAGACACAGAGCAGGTGAATGGATAAGAAAACATGACCTGCATATATACTGTCTACAAGAGACTCACCTAAGAACAAAAGATATACACAGGCAGAAAGTGAAGGGATGGAAAAAATATTCCATGCAATGGACATTTTTTTAAAGCTGGAGTAGCAATATTTATATCAGACAAAATAGTCTTCAAATTAAAGGCCATAACAAGAGACAAAGAAGGTCACTACATAATACTTAAGAGAGTAGTCCAACAAGAGTATATAATCCTTGTAAATATATATGCATCCAAATAGGAACACCTAAACATATAAAGAAAATCTTGGAGCACTTTAAGAAAGAGATCAACGGCAATACAGTCATTGTAGGGGATTTTAACACACCTATGGTCAACAATTGATACATCTTCCAAACAAAAAATCAAGGATATTGTAGCATTAAATGGGTCAACTGGATTTAATTGATTTATATAGAATATTTCACCCCAAAGAAGCAAAATATACATTCTTTGCAAATGCACATGGGTCATTTTCAAAGATAGACCACATGGTAGCACACAAAACAAGCCTTAATAAATTCAAGAAAAATTAAAATCATATAAAGTATCTTCTCAGATCACAATGGCTTGAATCTAAAAACCAACCTCAAGAAAAAAAATCAAACATTCAAATACATGCAGACTGAACAACACATTATTAAATAATGAATGGGTTAACAATGAGATCAAGGATGAAATAAAAAAGTATCTGGAAACAAATGAAAATGAATACACAATAACCCAAAACCTATGGAACACAGTGAAACCAGTCCTGAGATGGAAGTTCATAGCATTACAGGCCTACCTAAAGAAAACAGAAAATTCTCAAACAACCTAACCCTACATTTAAATGTACTAGAGGAACAACAAGCAGAGCCCAGAGTGACCAGAAGAAAGGAAATAATCAAGATCAGAGCAGCATTAAATGACACTCTAGACTAAAAAATAATTCAAAAGACCAATAAATCCAGGAGCTGTTTCTTTGAAAAAATAAACACAAATGAAAAACTTTTTTAACCAGACTCATCAAGAAAAAAAGAGAGAGGACCCAAATAAAATCAGAAATCAAAGAGAAGTAACAGCTGATACCACAGAAATGCAAAGAATTGTAAGAAATTACTATGAACAACCATGTACTAAGAAATTGGACAAGCTGGGTGAAATGAATGAATTTCTGGATATCTACAATCTTCCAAAACTGAATCAGGAAGAAACAGAAAACCTGACTGGAGTGATAACAACTAGTGAAATTGAAGTGGTAATAATAATAATAAAAACTCGTAGTACACAAAAGCCCTGAACCAGATGGCTTCACAGGTGAATTTTACCAAACATTCAAGGAATTGAATAATTAATACCTCTCCTTCTCAAACTGTTCCAAAAAATTCAAGAAGAGGAAAGACTCCCTAACTCTTTTTATGAGGCCAGTGTCATCCTAATTCCCAAACCATGTAAAGACACAACAAAGAAAATTGTAGGCTAATATCTCTGAACATAGATGCTAAAATCCTCAATACTAGCAAACATGGTCCAGCAATACATTAAAAAGATCACACATCATGATCAATTGGGATTTATTCCAATGACATAAAGATAGTACAATACTGGCAAATCAATAAATGAATGCATTATATAAACAAAATGAAAGACAAAAATCACATGATCATATCAAAGGTGGGAGAAGAGGGAACATACCTCCATAATAAAGGTCTTATATGAAAAACCTACTGCCAACATCATGCTCAATGGGCAAAAATGAAAAGTGTTTCCCTTAAGATCAGGAACAAGACAAGGTTTCACCACTCTTATTCAACATAGTATTGGAAGTCCAACCACAGTGATCAGACAAAAAGAAATAAAAGGCATCCAAATTGAAAAGGAGGAAGTGAAACTGTCATTATTTGCAGATGACATGATACTATACATAAAAAACCATGTAATCTCCACCAAAAATCTCCTTGACCTAATAAGTGAATTTGGCAAAATATCAGGATACAAAGTTAATATTCAAAAATCGATGGCATTTTTGTACACCGAAAATGAACTGTCAGAGAAACTAAGAAAAAGTCCCATTTACTATAGCAAAAAAAGAGGTAAAAGACCTGTACTCAGAAAAGTATACAACACTGAAAAAAGAAACTGAGCAAGGTACAAATAAATGGAAGCATATACCATGTTCATGTATTAGAAGAATTAACATCATTAAAATGGCCATAATACCTGAAGCAGTAGATTCAATTGTGATTCATATTAAAGTACAAAGGGCATATTTCACAGATCTAGAACAAACACTCCAAAAATTTATATGGAACTGAAACAACAACAACAACAAAGCCAAATAGCCCCAACAACCTTGGGGAAGAATAACAAAGTTGGAGGGATCACAATACCTGATACCAAACTTTACTAGAAAGCCACAGTAATCAGAATAGTCTGGTACTGGCATAAGAACAGACACATAGATCAATAGAATGGGATAGAGGGCCCATAAATAAACCCATGTCTTTACAGTCAATTAATATTAGACAAAGGGGGCATAAGTACACAATGGAGTAAAGACAGTCTCTTCCATAAATGGTGCTAGGAGACCTGGACTGGTACATGCAAAAAAAAAAAAAA
>PVKM010039973.1:0-13581 GCA_004027735.1 Carollia perspicillata | reverse complement strand
AGCTTCTGGCACCAGGTTTGCAGCTGGAAAGGAGGTTGACTTCATAGGGATCTCTGTTTGGACATGACAAACTCGACGGTTCCCAGCACAGGGTGTAAGACCCACATGAACAGAGCCGAGAGCTGGACGCTGGATGCAGAGAACACTGCCCCTGCTGTTAGAATGAGAGCTGGCGGGGACGGGGAAGTGGGGAGTTCTGGGGCAGAGGCAGGAAAGGGTAGCCGGCTGAAAGGCAGGCTTAGGGAGAACATTCTAGCTGTCTTCTCGAAGTTCCCCAGGAGCAGCCCCTGGGATGTATTTGAGAATTGAGTCTAGAAAACATCAATAGGAGCATGGGGAAGTAAGACAGGGAAGAGAAGGAGCCAATAAAGGATACACTGGGAGTAAGCAGCGCTAACCCTCGGACATTCCTAGGAATCAGTGTAGGGCACACACCCTGAGATCTCTTGGGGACAGGCAGCGTCTTTGTGCACCACCTCCCATCAGTCATTGTTGGAGGGCTGCTAGTGTGGGGTCCCGTGTGAATTCCCAGGCCCTTCTCATCTGCCCTATGTAGAAAAGAGTAACGATCTTAGCTTCACAGAGAGTCCTTAGCCGAGAGGTGTTGACACAAGCCACCAGAGCCCTCCAAAGTGATGAGGCCCAAGAGATATGGTGCTAAGACCCCACCTGGCATCTCTGAGAAGCACCAAGGGGCCCTAGACCAAATCCTGGGCACAGAGAGCACTAGCACTCAGGCTCCTGGAGTGCATACCGGGCCCCAAGGCTCACGGAGAAGATGCCCATGCCCCAGGGCAGATGCCCGAGCAGTGGAGCAGCAGAAGCTGAAGTCCTGTGCACTCCACTGGTGAGAGCTCCCAGTTCCCAGCCCTGGGGACAGGCAGGGCTTCAAATGTGCTGAGGGGATCTGGGGTAGAGATAGACAGAGCATGGGAGCTTTGACAGGGGCCATGACAGGCTGGGACATGGGCTGCCATGGCAGTGTTGTCAAGATCAGTGGGAAAAGCCTGATGGAATCCATGGAACAGGCTTGGCTGATGAAGGAGCCCAGCCAGCCACCTGGCCAGTCCCACATCCCCTCCTCCCCCAACCACTTATAAATCACACTCAAGGCTTAAAAGTGGGGATTGCTCACAACCCCAACTAACCACTTACACAGACACCCACGTCAATATAATGCCTGGCAGGTTTGCATGAGCAAACAAATTTGCTCCGTTCCTTCTACTTTGTTCCAAGTTGCCAGGCCCTCAGCCCGCACCAGACAGCGGGTACGAGCAAAGGGCCCCCACTGAACCCCAGTGCCTTCCTTCCCAACCCCAGAACTAATTGAGTAAAGTGGCATGGGGGGCTTCTGCAGGCTGAGGACCCCGACCGAGCCATCCTTTTCTCTCAGCTGACTCACTCCTGGTCTGAGCAGTGGTTACCCACCCAGGCAGTGTGGCCAACGGAAAGGCCAGCCGGGCGCTGGCTCTGCCGCCTCTCTGAGGCACAGTCCCCCCGGTAAATGGGAGATCATGTCAGCTCCTCAGGGGCTCCTGGGCATCAAATATGATAAAATAGCCACACCACCAAAAGTTGTCAAACAGAGAAATAAATAAATAAATAAATAACATCTGACCAGATACTCACTCTAGAATGAAGGCAGCAGGAAGTTTCCTTTACAGCCATGAACTGTTTGAATTCTTTCCTTAACAAGCAAGGATGCCTTATGAAGTTAGAAGAGAACTATAAGGATTGCCAACGACAAGAGTGCATGGCCAGGAGGTAGGCAAAGCTCTTGGCAGGGATCTCACTGGGACCCCAATATTTTTCCTGAGTCCACCTGCCTATGCACACCGGCCCAAAGAAACGCACATGCAGGAGTTTGCAGTATAGAAAGAAAAAATAGTTTAACATTGAGTTGGCCAATACGGAGACAGCAAGCTCATACTCTGAAGACAGGGCTCCCAGATGGCATGTAGGTTACAGGTTATGCAGGGCAAAGTCACAAGGCACCATGGGCTGGGGGTTTGGGGCCATGCTGGTGGCTGATTGGTTAGAGGTGAGGTGAGGGTGATGAATCTTTTCTTCAGGTTTTGAGGACAGTTCTTAGTCTGTCCGATCCCATGGAAAAGTAGCCAGGGGATCATTCTACCTTAGAGCTCAGGAGCTGAAACATAGCTTAGGTCAGGATGCCATCTTTAGCCTGCCAGGGGCCCAGACCCTGTGACTGTTAGTCAGTACCAGCTACTGTTTTCTGCTGCCTCGGGGGTTGCTGATTATGGAGGGAAAGGCCAGGTCTCTGAAAGATATAGATAAGTAGATAGATAGATAGATAGATAGATAGACAGACAGACAGACATATAGGTAGGTGATAGATGATAGATAGATAGATAGATAGATAGATAGATAGATAGATAGATGATTTCTAGAGCTAGGATTTAAAACTAAATTTAATTGAAGTCACAGGGACGCTCAGTTTCAGTGGCCATTATCTTAAAAGGACATGGGTGGCCACCTGGTTGGAAGAGAAGATACACAGTACTTTTCCAGAAGCTGCATTGCACAATGCTTTACAGAAAACTAAGAAAATGTCGATGGGATGAAGCAGTGGGCACGGCCCCTGGATGGGACTGAATGGGGGTCTGGACTAGGAGACAAGACCACTGGTCTGCAGGAATTGTTGTCATTAAAAGGTCAGTTCTCAGTGAGGAAAAGCTCAGAGTGAGGACGCTGCACTTGCCATGGAGCCTGTGGAAGAGGCCACTTACTGCCGCTCGCTGGGGAGCTCGAGGCTGAGACTGTGGGCCGTGGCTCAGCGGACCAGCCTGCAGATACAGTTATGGAAAAACCCAACCGACCATCAGCTGTGCCACCAAAAGCCACCCAGGAGACAACATTCTAGAGGCAGCCACCCTGGGCCCCCTGGGATGGGAGTTGCAGAGGGGCCAACATCTGTGACTCAACATCATTTCCAGGGCCCCCAGCTCAGCAGGTCGGAGTCCAAGAAACGGCTGTAGACGGTAGGGAGTGGTCTATACCACTGAGTCTATTACCCGTTAAGAGCCAGTTTCCGCACTCGACAGTTGTTACTCACCTGCTACATGTCAGCACCGAGGTAGGCACTGGAGGCACTGCGGTGGAGAAAACTAGGCACGGCCCAGCCCATAGTCTGGGGGACGGGGTGGGGGCACAGATCAAGAGACAACCTGGCTTGGTAAGCATTTGTTGGGGGAAGGACTGCAGAATCAAGAAAGGCGTCCTGGAGGAAGCTTTGGGAATGCATAGTTCACCAGGCAAGGAGGGAAAGGAGGAATGTGCCAGGCAAAGGAACAGCATGAACAAGGCCTGGAAGGGCAGAAGGCAGGTGAGAAGGGCTGAGCGCCCAGGAGTGAGACCTGAAAGGCCTTGTGGGCTGGGCAAAGGGGCTTGGATTTTGTCCACGGTCCACGAGGACACACTGAGAGATTTAAGCTGGGTAGCGGCATGATCAGATTCACCGTTTTAAAAAATTCCTCTTGGCTGCTGAGTGAAGAAATCAACAGAGGCAGGGAGGCAAGTGAGGAGGCTGGCCTCATCCAGGGAGAGAGGGTGGTGGCAGGGACCAGGAGATGGCATGGGGATGAAAAAAGCAGGGCCAGTCCTAAGGACATTCAGGAAGTAAAATGAACAAGACTTGGGGACTGACTTGCTCGTCATTGGGGTGGGCAAGACTTCAGGAATCTCTGCAAGTTACTAGTGGCCTCAGAATTTGGGGCCTGTATTTCCCTACCCTCTGCTGGCCAACAAGTCTTTCTCTCCTCTCTCCCCAGGAGGGAGAATGGGCAATGAGGGGAGTGTACCCATCTGTTCCCTCGGTCACGGCAAACTCTTTGCAGCGGCTGTAAGTCTAGTCCTCGCCAGTAGGTGGCAGCCCAAGACAGAACGGCAAGAGTGGTCAGGCTTCTGGAGCCCGCCCAGTTCTTGGGATTGGTTAGGGTGGACTTGCCAATGGGCAGCAGATTTACCATCGTTGTTATCAACAGCATTGTAACAGCCGCACCAGACTTCGATGGAGAACTGCTGTTGTGCAAAGATGCTCTGCACAGAGCTTTAGATACAGCACCTCATTTGATCCTGACAGCCCGTGGGGTAGGCGGCCGTTGTTATTCCCTTTCACACATGAGGAAAATGAAACTCGGAGAGGTCAAGTGATTTGTCCAAAGTCGCACAGCTAAGAAGCCTCCCAATAAGGACTGGAATCCCTGTGGATCTCCATCACTACAGACTTTTCAGAAACACTTGCCCTAGAACTATTCTCTTCCTCCCTCTCCTCCCCTTCCTCCTCTACCTCCTGAAGCCTTCTGGGGACGTTTGAAAATTGCTCAGAACCTTGGAATCAACGATCTCCATACTCAGCACCATTAGTTTAAGGAGAGGTGGAGGGGGAGTGAGTTTGAGAGATGTGGAACTCTTCTTCAAAACCCTCCCAGAGTTTTCAGGCCTGCTCCCTCCTACAAGGCTATGGGTCAAGAAGGAGCAGACCTTTGTCCCCGTGATGGAGAAAGTGGAGCTGAGGGCTGTGTCCAGGCCAAGCAGTGAGACAGGGCAAAGCAGGACCTAGAACATCCACTGGCCCTTGACCACCACCTGCCGTTTCATAAACCATTGTGTCTGTGCTCCGAGCACCTCCTCCGCGCCAGGCCCCAGGCCAGGCCCCCAGACCACCACCGCCCCCATCTTTCCTGCCCGAGGCACGGTGTTCCAATGTTGCCTTTTGAACCCACATCCGGCCAAGAGCCTGGTTTCAGACTTTCAGCCAAAAGAGGACCCCAGTCAACCAGGCTTTCAGTGCAGCTAGTAAGTCATATTTCAGCAGGACTCCAAGCACATGGGGGGAGATTAATCAATGTGTAAAATTCCTTTTATCTCCTCCCATCCCACCAAGAGCCAAGCCAGTGGACACTGCTGGGACGGCTGCCAAAGGAGCTTGGTCTCCGGGGCTTTCACTGCTCTCTGGCCGATTGCCCATTTAGTCATTGCCCTTTACAGTTTGGGAGACACTCTTCCAACTGCAGGAAATCAGAAGCTGTGCCCCAGCCACACTGGAACAGAAAGAAAAGGAACAGGGAACAGCGGCAGCAGGGGCTGGACCCAGAAGAAGGGGCGGAAGGAAGAAGCCACAATTTGCTCGGCTGCAGGGTGTTGAGGGAAACGCGGCAACAACAGTAACGACAGGACCAACAACTAGAGGGCGCCAGTGACGAGCCAGGGCTGTGTGGAGCACTCTGCCCACTCAGGCTGTTCCTTTAATCCTCCGTCACCTTCTCATCCATTCAGCAACATTCACTGAGTGGCCACACCGGGCCATGACTGGGACAGACCGGGCCTCAGTCTCGGTGGGGCTGCCACTACAGGTGGGAAGACGTGAACACAGCAACCGTGCCATTGTAGTTGCTGATAAGTGCTGCCGAAAATAATGAACAGAAAGCCCAGGAGGCTGCTTTGCACAGGAGCCTGGGGAAGCGTCTACGAGGAAGTGATCATGGAGCCTGGAGGATAGAAAGGTTATGCGATTTTCAAAAAATGGAGTCAAGGGAGAGAGATGGGGAATGCGCCAGGCAGAAAGAAAGAACAGCAAGTACAGAGGTCCTGAGGTGAGGGGAAAGGTGGCACAGTCCGGGGCCTGTCGGGGGCTCGGGTAAGAGGGAGGTGAGGTCAGAGGGGAGAGCAAGACTTGAAGGGTTACATGCGAACAAGGTCATGTTGTCAACCACGGGCAAAGTCGGGCCCAGGACACCTAACCCTCGACTCTTCGCCACACTGCCGTTTCATAAATTGTCACGATGCCCTCAGGCCAGGCACTGCGCCAGAAGCAAGGGAAGGGTGACTAGTTTCTCCTGCCCAGCCGGTTCTCGGGAAAGGTGCTGTGCTGAATGCATTGGTTACCTGGGACTTGCCGATGGCGGAGGATTTATCGACAGCATTGTAAACAGCATCGTAACAGCAGTACCCAGCTCCTATGGGGAATTGCTGTCGTCCGAAGATGCTAGTGCAGAGTTTCACGTGAATTGCCCCATTTTTGCCTCCCAGCCCCAGGGGGTGGGGCCATTGTTACCCCTCTTTGGGCAAGAAGAAGGTTATAGAACAGGGAATGATATGATCTGATACACGCTGCAACAAAACAATGGCCTTAGCCACACACACCCTCCCCTTTCAGCCCTCGGAGCAACCCTGCGCGGAAAGATTGTCTGACCCCACACACAGATGAAGACACTGAGGCTCACAGAGGTTAAATCGTATGCTCCGGGCCACACAACTGCGAGAAACAGATCTGCAGCCAATGAGAGTCCAGCCTTAATCTTGCCCCATGTTGGCAACAAAGAGAAGGAAAGGGCTGGCTGGAGTGAGGAGGAGGGGACTACCAGGGGGTACTTTGAGAACTTGGCCCCCGGCCTGGAATCTGGCCTCCAGATATTTTCCTGGCCCGGGTTCTGAGCGGCCCACCCTCCAGCCCTCCCTCCCAGCCCGCTGCCCCTTGAATGGAGTATTCTGCTGTCAGAGTCCCTGCTCCGGGACAGCCAGGGCCACAGGCCACGAATGTCTTCCAAGACCTCTTATTAATGGCCTCTCCAACCTGAGGTTTACATCCCCACACATGCCCCCAGCCCCGTGTCCCAGCCGCCCCACGCAGCCTCCGCTCTCTGGGCCCCATCTGCTGAGCAGTGCCCAGCCCGGCAAGAAGGCCAAGTCCTTCCCCGCTGGGCCGGCCAGATGTCACCGCTGTGCCTGAGCCACCTGCCGACTGCACAGTGAGAGGACTGCTTTGCTTCCCAATCCCAGCTGCCTCGGTTTCCCTCCTCAAGAGAGAGGCAGAGGTCTAGGAGGTGACTGCCACAGAAACTCCCGGAGGCTGTGTGGGCCGCCTGGGGACATCAGGCCCTGCTGTCAAGACCAATCCCCCTAAGCCTGTCTGAGGAGCTCCAGGCTTTGGGAGCAGCTGTGAAAGCCGCCTTTGTGTCTGAGGAGAATGAGCTGCAAGCGGACTGGGGGCCCTGGCCCCGGGAACCCCTCTGGCCCCGGCTCCTGAGGCCAACACCAGCAGGGAGGATCCCCAGCCTGGCCCCCGAGGCCCACCCAGGCCTGGTGCCCACTCCGTGCCATGGGAGCCACCCAGGGGAAGAAGGTAGGAGCCCCAGAGGGTCCTGGTGGGGCCCTGGACATGGAAAGGGAGACTGGCTCTGACAGGTGGGAGCCCTCACACACACACCTGCCAGCGCCTGGGAGCCTCAGCCAGGCACTGCCCTCCGGTCTCCCTCCCTGAGCTCACAGCCAAGATTTACATCTAGAAACCTGGCTGGGGCTCCGGGCAAAGCCAGTGACTGATCTTTCCGTCTCTGGAACAGACCTGGGGGCTGTCTGACCTCTCAGCAGCCCAACCTTACATCCAGGGCTCTGCTTCGCTGCACGCAGGCTCCCTGGCCACCTCCCCATGTGCAGGGGAGTGTCGGCACAGGTGGACGCAGGAGCAAGATGAAAAATAAGGGTCATTATAATTAGGTTGGCTAACCAGCTGTTACCGGATATGGGGCTGTGGGCAAGTTGTTGAAGCTTTCCGTAACTCATTTCCTCATCTGTAAAGTGGGGGTGATAGTAGTTGCTATCTCAGGGGCTCGTAGTGAGAATTACATGAATTAAAATATGTTAAGTATTTAAAACAGTGGCTGGCACATAGTGGGCTAAGTATAAACTGTACTCTGGTATTATTAGAATGCCCTTAATATTATTATCCAGAACTTTCTAAATCTGGGCTGTGAGTTGGGGGGTTGTAGGAAGCACAGGCAGTGCTGTTTCTGAAACTGGGGTCTGGAGGCACTCTGAGCCAGCGGTAGAGATGGTGTGTGGGAGGGGCTGCTTTAAAGGTCACCTTCTCTCCTCGGCTGAGTGGCTCGGTTGGTTGGAGCATCCTCTCGTGCGCCAAAAACATTGCGGGTTTGATCCCCAGTCAGGGCGCGTAAGAGAGGCAACCAATCGACGTTCCTCTCTCACATCCATGTTTCTCTGTGTCTCTCTCACGTCGATGTCCCTCTCTCTCCCCACCCCCATCCCCACTCACCTCCTCTCTCTCTCTGAGATTAATTTATATGTCCTCTGGTGAGGATTGAAAAAAAAAAAAGGTCACATTTTCCAGGCCCACCCAGACCTCCTGGATCAGATCCCCTGGGAATCCGCAGTTATTCACCAGCTCTCCAGGGATTCTCGTACATGCTCACAGCCCACATGGGCCCAGGGATGTGACCCCCACAGTGTGGGCAGGCTGCCCGGGACCCCTCTGGATCTCAGCTCTGGGTCTGTAAAATGGGGTGGTACTCAGAGGCCCCAATAAAAAGGGGCTCTGATCTCCAAACAACCCATGACAACCTAGTACATTAAAGCTAGGGAACAGCTCAAGGGCAAAGGGAGAAGGGTGGGCTTTTGGCCCCATTCTTCTTGAATCCAAACTTCCCCCCAACCCAGCACATCCCACATTTTTTAAACTTAAAGTAAAACACATCATGAACCCCATGAAGGAAGTTCTCTTGAGCTCACTTTCCTCATTTGCAAAGTGAGGGTGGTTGGCCAGATGACCCCTGGGAGCCTCCTGGTGCTGGTGTCGGCTCCTGCCCCCCCCCCCTGCCCCCGCAGCCCCCAGCTTCATTTTCCTAAACACTTTCTGTCCTGGAGCCGTTGCTGCCCCATCGCAATGCTCGCTCCTGCCTACAGGGGCCAGGGTGGGTCCCCTGCAGTCAGGGCAGGGAGAGTACCTGACCCAGCCCCAAGGGAGTCCCAGAGCTGCCTTCCCAGCCCAGTCCACCCTTCCTGCTCCTCCCTCTCCCAGGGGAGAATGAGCTCAGTCTCTAGATCCTGTCTCTGCTGAACGTGAATGTGGGGAGTCAACTCGGAGACCAGCTTCCTAGGCCCAGAAGAGACCCTAACAAGGTCTAACCCAGGAATAGCAAAATGTGTCTCCTGGCCTGCCTTTTCCACTGCTCTCACCCATCAGACTGGCAGACATCACAAATCAACCCCTGCACCCTTTCCCACAAATCTAGACAGCCTCAGAATCCTTCTCAACACAGTATCTCAAGTTTCCTCCCACCAGTCCGTCAGAACCAGCCCCCATTTGAAAGCCATGCCTGTCCTGGGCCCAGTCCCCTCCCCTGCCTTCAGGGAAAAGCCCTCCAGGGAGAAGGCAGCAGGGCACCATGAGTGAGGACGTGGGCTTGGAGGCAGACTGACCCCGAGTCAGTTCCTCCACATCTTCTTCAACCCTGGGCAAGTAGCTCAGCCTCAGATTCTGCCTCAATAAGCTAAAGATCCTTATCAGAGAGTTATAAGACCTAAATGACATCATGCCTGGGACAAAACGGGCACTCAGTCAATGTTGTCTTTCCCTGAATTTGATCCTCTCACACCTGCACCCTCTTCTGAGCTCACAACTGTTCCTTCGAGCCACGAGGACATTGCTGTCACCCCCGATGTCAGGTGAAAAAGCCGAGGCCAGCAAACTTGGCTTCCTCCAGCTGGTGGGTGGTGGAGCCAGCCTGGAGAAGGGCCCTGAGCACGTCCAGGCTGGACGCCCTCACCCTCCCCAGCCTGTAAGCCCGCCCTGCCCCTCACAGTTCCATCTCTCTCTCCATTTCTGGAGGCAACAGCCCTGAGTGACATCTGTGACGGGCCTGGCCGCGTGGAACAGAATGCCCGGCATCTGATCATTTATTCTCCCACTAGCTTGTCCCATGAGGTCGCTGTATGTCCTCAGACCCATTCCCTAGTTACAGCTTAGTCATAGCCATAAAATAAAAGCACTAGAAAATCCTGATGACACGGTCCAATCCCCTCCCCATTATACACCTGGGAAGACTGAGGCCCAGAGAGGGGAAGGACCTGCCCAGGGCCATGCAGCCAGGGCCAGGGCATCTCCACAATGCCTGACATCTCCAAGCCATGTGCAGAACCCACAGGAAGGCCGTGGTTCCCCTTCCCCAGCACCTTGAAGGGCAGGACGGAGCTGCCCCTTGGAGATGACTCTTGCACACTAAGGCACTCTCCTGGTAACATTACTGCCCACAGAATCCTCATCTGCTCCTGCACCAGCCTCCCACACCGAAAGCTCACTGGGTACATGCTACCCTGTGCTGGGAGCTGGGCGGAGGACGGAAGGGCATGGCCCCCGCCCTCACAGTCTTCCCTGTCGGTTGGAGCAACTGAATGCAAACAAATAATGATAGTGACAGTGGAGATGGGTGTCACTGCTCATATGTTAGGGTCATCTCTAGCTGCAATGTAGGGACTGGGTGTGAGGACTCCAGGAAGTAGACAGCTGCAGAAATCCCATAACTCGGATATCTCATTCAGGATGTTGTCTGCCACAAAGAATGGGAACCCCAGGTCCAGCTAGTTTAAACAATACAGAAGTGTACTGGGTTCTCTAAATGGAAGTTCAGTGGCTCAATAATGTCTCCAGGACTTTTCCCAGAAGCTCCCAGCTAAGGTTCTCTTGAATTTCACTGGCTCAAATGAGGTCATGCTGTCATTCCTGACTTGTTCTCTGGGATACTGGTTTTGACTGGAATCCTGAACCTTGTCACAGGCAAGGGATGGGAGTGGGACTGTGTGACGAGAGCCTCCGTGAAGCTGGAGCTCAGTTTCCCAGTGGCAGGGCTAGTGCGCAATGGGAGGGGTAGGGTGGCTGCTGGGCGTTTCCCCATAATGCCCCACCCTGAGGAAGGGGGCATAGCGTCTCTGACTGCAGTGTGGACAGAGAGAACCGAAAGAACTTGAAAGTTCACTGGTGTGGCACAGAGTGCAGAGGTCGGCACACAGACACACAGACATTGTACTCATCCTCGTGAGCTTCCCTTGGACTTGGCGTTTTTTAATCTACAAAGTTGTTACCCTGGCCACTACCAGAATTTTTGTAAGAATCAAATGAAGGTATTCTCAGTACATGGGAACAATGTCCTTTTTGGAATATTCTAGAAGCTGCAAACATTGGCCTGTGGCCATATGTTGATACTGGAGCAGCGAGTGCAGGCAACGTGTCCTGTTTTCAGCCCTTGCATCACACCACGAGGCCACAGCTCCTTGGGCAGCAATGCATCTAGAAAAAGCAACTCCTGTGGGCGCAGACACCAGCCGCACACTCACAGAGACCACAGGGGCTGGGCACTCTGTCCCCAGCCCCCACTCAGCAGCCAATGTCTCTCCCCCAAGAAGGGGGCAGGCCCAGGAGCTTGTGAAGGCTATTTCTACACAAGGTCAGTACCCCAGGCCATGATCTTCATTCCATCCTTACAGAGGCCAATACTAAAAAAAGATACTAAATGATACCGTTACTAAAATATATATATATATATATATATATATATATATATATATATATATATATATGACTGGAAACAGCTCACATGCATTGCAGCTTTTGCACTAATTCTCTGACTGAATCTTCCAACAGCTCTTGGAAGTGGGTACTTTTATTACCCAAACAATCTGAGGCATGGAAAGATTAATCAAGCGTCTCAGAGTGACCCAGCTAGAAAGTGGTGGAGTCAAGTTTTGAAGCAGGCAGTTTAAGGAACCTGACCTCTTAGCCAACAGACTTCAGCATGGGTCTCACAAAAATGGGCTCTCAAGCAGACAGAAGAGTGTTCAAATCCCACCTGGGTCCCCTGTTGGGGCAATTTGCTTAACCTTTCTGAGCCTTAGTCTTCTCATCTGTCAAATGGGATAATGATTTCACCTGCCACACTGTGACCAGGTGAGGTGCCCGGCAAACAGCAGGTGCTCGAGGAATGGTGGGTGAGATTGTTATTGTTGCTCTAGAAGCTGCAGGCGGTGCTCCAGCAGAGAGCAGTCAGCTGTGCCCTTCAGTGTAACCCTTGAAGGCTTGGGCACTTAGCATTCTCTAAAACATTTCACCAAACTCAACACCACCCAGGTTTTTTACTTCCCTGAACAAATCCTGTCCTGATGGTTGATGTTTATGAAGATGTTCATCACTGTGCATTCAGCTTCATTAAAGAAAGTCTCTTTGGATGAAACAAATGGGAAAAGACATGGATGATACGGCCAAATTGGGCAAACGGCCTGGAAGGGTGTGTTTGTTCCTTCAGGGCCCCTAAGGCACGTGCGGCTGGGCCCTGCCAGCTCCCCAGCCGGCAATCCCAGCGGAGGAGGGATGGCTCCTGGGGCAGGCGTCCGGCTCAGGGGGGCCTGAAGACCTCGTTAGGCAGCTCTCCCTGTCCTTGCCACACCATGGCCCCCACTCTGCCCACTGCCTCCAACTGCTTCTCTGAAGGGAGCTGGAGCCAAGCACCCCCTCCTCAGCACCATGGGGAGTCCACAGCTGGGTTCCCAGAGGGCCCGGAATGGGAGGCTTGCGGACAAGAGGAGAATTCGGTCAGGAGCCCGTGGGGAACAGGGGAGAGGACGCCCTGCCCTCACCCCCAACGAAAGCAGAGCTCAGGCTCCTCGCTGAGCCCTGTCCCCCGCGTCACTCCAGCCTTCCAGCCTGTACTCACGCCGGTGCCCTCTGGCTGTCCTCCCGTTGTCCTCCAAACTCCGACCCCAACCCAGCCGGTCTCTGAGTCTCAGGCCCAGCACCCACCCACCTTCTCTTGTAAGTGTTCTTGAGTTCTGACCACACACCTGACAGCTATTCCATCACAAGGTGTGAGGGAAGAAGAGGAGGAGGGGGGATATCAGCTATTGAGCCTTGCCCCCTTGGCTGCCGCGGGGCTCAGGGCCTTCCTGTGCTCTCCCCGCAGCCAGCTCCAGCAGGGTAGCAGCTGCCACGCCTGCGTCCCTGGGCGGGCTCCTCTGCCCTTGTGCCCTCTCTGGGCCTCTGCACAGGTCCTTAGGCCTGTGCCCCACCTGACACTGAGCGGGACACTCCACCTGCTTCTCTCATATCATTCTCACAAATGCCCCATGAGGAGGCTACTGTTCCTGTCCCCATTTTATTGACCAGGACCCTGAGGCTCAGTGCTCACCAGCAAGGATGTGGCAGGGCTGAGGATGCACTGACCTCTGCCCAGCCAGGTGGCCCTCACTCTGGCCAGGCATACCGCCTCCTTACCTCAAATCCTCCCTCCACCCATGACACAGAGGAGGAAACCGAGACCCAGGCGTCAGGCTCAGAGTCATTTGGAAAGCACGCAGGCGGGGGAAGACAAGGCCTGGCGTCCAGGTGCGGCTCTGGCATGCACTGACTGGGCGATGTCCAAGCCTCACTTTCTCCTCTGTAACGCAGAGGTGAAAAGAGCACCGAGGCTGGCATCACGGTGGGAGGTTAGGTGAGGAAGTGCCTGGAGCACTCTGAACACCTTCCTTTCTCTCTGGGTCTCCGTCTCCCCACATGGGAACTAAGGGGTTGAACTGAATGATTCCCACTGCCCCTCCCGACCACAGCAAACATGACAAACTCCAATTAATTTTGGGGAGGGGGTGGGCACCCTTCCAGACCTTTCAGCTGGAGCCCAGAGATGGAGTTCAGAGCGCTGACCTCATCACTTTGTTTTTGGCAGGACCCAGTGTGAAATGAAAATGTGAGCCCCTGATTCAAAAAGTATTATGACTCAC
>PVKM010039972.1:0-13593 GCA_004027735.1 Carollia perspicillata | reverse complement strand
AGGGTCCCCGAGGCTTTCTTCAGTCTGGAGCTATTGAGTTTGGAAGCCTCAACCCATTCCTTCTCTTGCATCCTACAGAAATCAGGGTGAAATGGCCCACACCTGCCGTGGCACCATCAACCTGTCCACCACACACTTTGACACAGAGGATTCTTGCGGTATCGTGCTGACCAGTGGGGCAAGGACCTACCACCTCAAGGCCAGCTCGGAGGTGGAGCGGCAGCAGTGGATCACCGCCCTGGAGCTGGCCAAGGCCAAGGCTGTCCGCATGATGAACAGCCATTCAGGTAGTGAGCGCTCGGCGCAGTGGGTGTATGTGCAGTATGATGTGTCTGGAGAGGGTGGGAGTTGAAAGCATTGGGGGATGGTGTAACCAGGAGACCCAGTTTACTCCAGACCAGCCTCGGAAGGTCGAGGTGTGTGTTCGTCCTTCCCCCTTGGCTCCGTGGGTCCTCAGCGGCGAGGTCGGGGTGGCTGGCAGTTCTGAGGATGGAAGTGTTTGTGGTGGGTGAGGCCTGTTGCCCCTTTCTTTGGAAGAAGCCAGTCTCTGGACTTGAGAAGACGGCCCAGATGCCGCAGTGGGTCAGCTCCGGAAGCAGCAGTCGGGGCAGGAGCCCAGCACCGTGCACCTGTGCCTCGGGCCAGACTTTCTCCCAGGTGCACGGCCCGGTCATGTGTCTTGAGCAAGACATTTCGTGTTTTACTTTAATACATTTCTTTTTAACAATACATAATGTCGTTGTATGATTCATAAACCAGTGGCTTCAAAAGCCTATGTAGTGGCTTCTCCCTTGTCTCTGCACCCAGCCCTCTCTCCCTGCTCTCCTACCCAGAGGCAGCCAGAGCTGCCAGTGTCTTGTGTCTTTGCGTATATATTTAAGCAGGTACTTTTTAAAAATACATGCAGTTCCCCACTTTGCTTCTTTTCCCATTTAACAATGTATCTTGGAATTTTTCCCTGTCAGTACCTAAAACCTTCCTCCTCGTTTTTACAACAGTGTAGTATTTCATTGTGTGGATGTCCCGTGGTTTATTTAACCTGTAGCCTGTTGATGACCATGTGGGTTTCTTTGCTCTGCAGTGAGTAACCTCGCAATCCATGTCACACGTGTACAAGTACAAATGAAGTGTGTGCCCCGGGAAGTGGGGCTGCGGGGTACATGGGAGTGTGCATTTGTAACTCCGAGAGTTGGTCAAGCTGCCTTCCCCGGGGGCTGCTCCATTAGATGCCCACGAGCGTGTGAGAGACGCCTGCCTGCCCACAGCCCTGCCCACCCCAGCAGCCCAGCCAGTGTTTCTGTCAGGTGAAAACTGAGTCCACACAGGTAGAGAGGGGGATTGGGAAGCTGTGATCCTTCCAAATTTATAAGCAGAATGGTGTCTATTTCCACAGATCTGTGCTTTTTTTTTTAGGGAGGCAGGACTCCAGGTGAGAGTGAGGCACAGCCCCTGCTCTCCGGGATTGTCTCACGGGCTGGTGGGGGGGCCAGTGGGTCCTGTGGAAGGAGACGTAATGCAAAGCAGGATGAGGGGCTAGGGACGTGGGTCACCGTGCCCCATTCCCTGCCTCCCTGCCTTGCTTCTCCCCCAGCACTGGCTTCTCAGTGCAAGTTGAAGGTCATTGAATATCATCAGTCTGATCTTCTCCTTCAGTCTCACCCATTTGGAGCGTGGGTCCCCCCACCACAGTGACTCTATTCCTCAGGGTCAGCACTCATGTGGTGCTGAGCTTGCCGAGGGGCCCCCAGGTGCCACTCCATTTTGCGGTGAAGGAGGGCATCAGGGCCATCTCTCTGTCGTGGGACGAGTGGTCTCAGTGGGGATGCCTGTGGAAAGCCACTGTGGCCAGTGATGTAACTGGGCTCAGGACAACGCCGTTGGCTAAGTGTGGGGACACTGGGGCTCATGGAAGCACTAGCTTCCTCTTTCCAGCTTCTCCCAAGTAAAATAAATAACAAATTGCTTCATTTTCTAGGAATTGCTGAACATAATGTAGCAGGTAGCATTTATTGAATTTATCATTCTGGAACAGTTTTCCTGGACAGCCAGTGGGCGGGGGTTTCTTTTGCAGTGGGGCAAAAGTGCTGGTTAACACCTGGGCAGTGCTAGGGACTGCTAGCCTGGACCCCCTCTAGGAGAAGCCGGAATCCCGGGAAGAGTGTAGCCTCAGGCTCACCTTCCTTCATTTCACGCCCCTTGGGCTTGTCAGGGGCTGGAGACACAGTACACGTCGTGTGTTTCCAAGCCATTAGTCTTCTGGGTTAGGTCATGGGACAAACATTCAAGTACAACTCAAGGTACCACATGCTGCATGTCAGTTAGAAGTGGTAGGATTCCTCTCCTTTTGGCTTTTTAAAGCATGAACTAATGCATTGAGGGAGAAGCCTTCAGGCAGGTACTGTGCTTACATATATAAAGAGTGAGGCCACCTGATTATTTCTTCAAGAATAGTGCCTGTGAGGGCCCCCTCTGCAAGACAGCAGCCTTCTCCCACAGTTCTCAGGCTGATGCTGGAGAGCTGTGGTTTGTAACCTTTTGCTTGGAGTCAGCTTCAGGCAACCTTGAATGAGGGAGGTCTGCCTGGTGAGGTTCTCCTTGTCTGGCTGATGGTGACCAGCTGGGCCAAGGGCACACACAGTACTCCGGATAGATCCCTTCGGGTCGTCCTGAGGCCTGTCTGTCCCTTCCCAGGTTGTAGAACATGTATCGCCCAGTAGGAAGCCAGCTTTCCAGCTGCTGTTCTCCAGCTTCTCTGCCACCCCCAGATGTCCTCTCCTCTTACCTGACGTCTGCAACCCTCCTCACTGTCTTCCTGCCTCCGGTCAGTTCTTTAAACAGAAGGCCATGTTAAAATGGGAATCTGGTCATATAACCACGCTGCTCACAACTCTTAAGTGCTATAAACCAATGGGACTTAGCAGACATATACAGAACAGCAGTAGGACACATTCTGAGACGCACAGGGAACATTCTCCAAGGCAGACTATATGGTAGGTCCCCAAACAAGTCTCAGTAACTTTGAGAAGATTGAAGTCGTACATACTCCACAGTGGAATGAAACTAGAAATCAATGAAAGAAGAAGCATTTGAAAATTCACAAATATGTAGAAGTTAAACGTCATACTCTTAAACAACAAATGAGTCAAAGGTGAAATCACAAGAGAAATTAGAAAATACTTTGTGATGAATGAAGATGAAAATATAACGTTCCAAAATGTATGGGATGCAGCAAAGGCAGGCTCGGTGGGATGTTTATAGCTGTACGATGGTACATTTGAAAAGGAGGAAAATCTACAGTCAATAACTAAACCTTACATCCTAAGGGACTAGATAAAGAAGACCAAGTTAGACCCAAAGCTAGCAGAAGGAAGGAAACGATAAACATCAGAGCGCAGCAAACATCTACGCCTGCATAGGACACAGCCACCCGGCACGCCAGGCCTGGGAGTCAGGGAGCAGTGAGTGCGTGGAGCTACGGGTGGCTGATGGCTGGGGCCTCAGGTGATGTCCTGGGTGGCTAATCCCAGGACCTTTCTGCTGGACTGGTGACAGGCAGGGCCCAAAGTCACCAGAGAGGCTGGAGCTCACAGTGGGACCAAGCAGCTTTTCAAGACAGCTTGTTCTTATTTGTGAATTCACAAGCCCTTTCCTCTGTGTTACTAGAGAAATCCATGTGAGGAAGGGTGAGGAGTTTTCTGATGTCCCGATGAGCAACTGGGCCTGGTTGGTTTGCTGTTTAAGTAGCTTCCCAAGTGTGAGGTTTGACTTCGGAACGCCTATCTGACATCTACAGCTGCCACCTGGTGGCAGATCCAGGCCCTTCTGAGGGCGCACTGGGCCTGGCAGGGGAGGCTGGACAGATCCAGAGGGCAGGGGAGCACCAAAGAAAGGCTGTAGGTCAAACTTGCATTTTATTTTCAAATTGATATGCAGTAAGTTTTACACTTTTTTTGGTGCAGTTATATGCATTTTAACACATGTACAGATTCACGACATACCTCTACAGTCGGGACCCAGGGCTCAGTGAAGAATTCTTAGACATCACGTCTAAGACATGCAAAGCATGCTCCATGGAAAAATATTAATAAGTTGGACTCCAGAGTTGAAAACTTTTGCATTGCAGAAGTCTGTTAAAAAAGATGAAAAGACAAAGTACAGGCTGAGAGAAAATATCAATATTGGCAGCCCACTCGTTTGACAAAGGACTGTTATCTAGAATATACATAGGACTCTCAAAACTTAACAGTAAAAAAAAATTCATTATAAAGTGTACACAAATAAGAACAGATATTTCACTGAAGAGAAGACACAGATGGCAGATAAGCACATGAAAAGTGTTCATTATCACTAGCTATTAGAGCCATGCAGATTAAGATCGCCATGAGATATTGACACACAGTTACTAGAGCAGTTTAACTTTAAAGGTAATGAGAGTGCTAAATGCCAGTGAGGGTCCGTCCGTCTGACATCTGTTGCTGTTGGGAATAGCCATTTTGGGAAACAGTTTGGCAGTTTCTTGCAAAACTCAGAATGCTCTTACCATGTGACCCGGCAACCACACCCCTGCCCATTCATCCCAGAGAAATGGAAATTTACATTCACACAAAAACCCGCACACCCACGTTCATAGCATTGTTTTTAAGAGCAAGATATTGGAAACGACACCAATGTGCTTCAGTGGGTAAATGGTTGCACAAACCCTTTGTACAATGTACGTTTATGCAGTGGTGTACTACTCAACAGTGACAATGAGTGAGCAGTTTGGGTGACTCTCAAAGGAATTACGCTGAGCGAAAGAAGACACTTTTAAAAAGCTGTGTCATTCCATTTATCTGACCTTTTGGAAAAGGCTAAAACTATAGAGACGAAGAACAGGTCAGTGGTTGCCAGCAGTGCGGGGTGCGGGGAGGGTGTGATACGAAGTTAAAGCATGAGGAAGTGTTTGGGGGTACAGGAGCCTTATATCCTGCTGTGGAGGTATGTCATGAATCTATACATGTGTTAAAATGTGTATGACTGGACAAAAGAGGGTAAGTTTACTGCACATTAATTTGAAAATAAAATGCAGTTTTGACGAAGAGTCCCTCTTTGGCTCTCCCTGGCCCTCCAGATTGATCCAGCCTCCCCCGTGCTCACTGGCAAACTCTCTCCCTGGCAGGCCAGCGGCGTGCTGAACCTCTCCCCAGCACCCAGCCCCTTCCCATGACCTGGTTCCCCTTAGGTTGGCTTAGCGTTCAAAGAGAGGCCGTTCTGGAAACCCCCCCTGAGCCAGCCCCCTGCCTGGACCGGATGCTTGCTTTCCGCAGCCTGACTCAGCCGCCTTCACCCACGGTTGCAGAGCGTTTAGTGCACACATGGCCTTCCCAGAACCTCAGATTCCCCATTTGTCAGTCCACTGGAGGCTTCTGTTATGTAGCTCCCAGGGTGCTTCCAATTCAGAGATTTCTAGGTCAGTCAGAGCCAACCTTCCTGGGTTCAAAACCATGGCTGCCTGACTGTGTGACCTTGGGCAAGTTGCTTGCTGTCTTTTGTCTCGTTTCTCTGTAAGGCAGGCTGACTAATAGAACCGCCTTTTAGAGATGCGGTGAGGATTAACCTAGGTAATGCATAAAAAGGATTTAGCACATGGCTTGGTAAGCGCTCGGAAAAAGTTAGCTGCAGTTATTGATAATAGTCACCTTGGCAGCTTAAAAATAACACAGGTTCCCGAGTTGTCCTGCCCTGATAAATCCAAACGAATGAGAGCGGCACTGGGGGCCGCCTGCATTTAGGAAAAAATCTCCCTGGGTGTGATCGCCATATTTAGCAAATAAAAATACAGGTTGCCCAGCTTAGTTTGAACTTCAAATACACAACAAATAATGTATTTGCATAAATGTGTCCCATGCAGTAGTTGGGGCATACTTATACTAAAATTTATTTACTGTGTCCCTGAGATTCAGATGTAAAGGGTGTCCTGCATTTCATGTCCCTGCTTTTAACTGTATCCCCGGGGTGGAGGCAGGGCGGCCCTCCACAGCCAGCCCACTGGAGGGCTCTGCTCCTGACTCCAGGTGGGACCAGAGTTGAACTTCCGTCAGAAAATAAAGAATATTCTTTCACTTGACACAGGGGGGAGCCAAAGGATGGTTTGTTCACTTTCTTTGCTGCTGGGTTGGTGTCTAAGGAGGTACCAGTAGGTTGTCTGTCTCACAATAAACCTCTCTGTACTTGAGAATCATATTCAGATCTTCAGGTTCGCCTCCCTGCGGCGTGCTGGGGGATTGTAAAAATGGAATACAGAGCCAGCCATCTCTCTATCTTGGGCCTTACTTCAAAGTGGGGGGGCGGCTAATCCAGACCCTCAGGGGTTCCCTCTCTCCTGCCCTGCTCCCCTAGGCTGGCCGGCCCCCACATTGATGTCACAGCCCTATTCTGATATCACAGCCCAGCACTTGAAAGGTTCCCAGGCAGCCCAGATTCTGCCCTTACAGCAGCCAAGGTCAACTGATGTCTCTCAGTGGGTGAGGGGGGCTCGGGTGGCTGGGGGCCCTGGGGGCTGACCCTAAAGAACATCTGGATGGCCTGCCATCCTTTTCCTCCACAATGAACACCCTCTAAAAGGTAGGACTTGGAAGTTCCTGCTGTCCCTGTCAGCTGTGGTCCCCCAAGGTGGAAATAAATTCCTGGGGAGTGTGGGGTTGTTCTGGCTCTGTAGACAGCTCCTGGAGAACCTGCTGCCTCTGTGCCTTGGGATGCAAGTGGCTGGAGAAATGGCGGTGTTTCCTTGGTCCACTCAACATTCTTCTCTTCCTTTAGAAGGAATGGCTTCCCGAAGTGCTTTCTTACTTGTTGGGGGGAGTTGCTCCTTAGTGCTTGGAAAATACCTGCAAGTACTGCGCTGTGGTGAGTTCTCCCATGGCCACCTCCTTGGTACTCCCTCTCCAGCGACTGAGTGTGGATATGGGTGTATGCCCTTCTCAAGACAAAAGGAAAACATAGCCACATGCAAACTATTACCTCTCAGACCCCACAGTTGCAAGGAGAAGCCCCATCTGCTTAGCTTCTCAGAGGGTATAATGAAGTCTCTTGTGAGCTCATTAAGTTAGTAAAATATTGAATTGGCATGGATTAAACAACACAGTAACTTTTCTCTAACTTTGGTTGGCATGAAATCCCCTAGGGTGAGCACATTAAAATTCTTAGGAGAGGATCACCAAGATTTTGCTCTGATGGCCAGGTGGCTCCCAGAAATTCCCATTTTTAATAAGCATTCCGTGCAGGGCTCTCATGGAATGGATCCCCCATGGATCCAGCCCTCCATGGATATCATTTGGAGAAACAGGGCCTGCCCAGACTCCCTGGGTTGCTTGCCACAGCTGGTTTGTTTCTCCCACTCACAGATCCCATGCTTTCCGTGGAATAACGAGGGTTTAATTCTTAGTGACTATCACTTTTGTAATGCTCTGGGTCCAGAGAGACAGAAAGGACTGTGCAGGGTGTTCACCAGGTGCACCCAAACACAGATTCTCAGCCCCTGCCTTCCAGGTGTACGTGCAGCCATTTTTTCTCCCCAAGAAGAGGTATTGTGTCTGTATGGGGAGTGCTCCAATGATCACAGACTCTTCGCGGTCCTCACCTGACCTGAGAGGGTGGGAACATGGGTCTGAATTTCAGGTCAGTGAAACAGGTAGTGGTAAAGGGTGTCTCTGAGCAAAGGGACTGGCTTTGAGTGGCCCCGGGCTGGACATTTCATCGTACCCAGAAGGGCAGCCATTGTGCATGGGTGGGTCAGCGGCTTGAGGTGAGAATTCCCCACCCACTTTGGCTGTGAATTCCGGCTTTCCCAAGAATGCCACACAGCCCTCAGAACAAATAAATGCTATCTAAGCCTAGTTTGGAGGGGACACTGGTTTCTGCTCTCAAGCCCCTTGGATTAGGCAGGGCTCAGTGTCCTGGTGTCCAGGCCTGCAGCCCTTGTGGTCTCAGTTCTCCCTTGGTGCTTCTGGTCCAGGTGCGAGGCATCACACGTCCTGCCCCTTGGTTCTTGGCCCTCAGGTTGCAGGACGGAGGGGCTGACCTCAACCAAACCCTTCAAAATGTGGATGGTCAGGCTCCCTTCTCCTCAGACTCTTCTCTGGGCTCACTCATACCTGGGTCACCACTTGCGTTTACTTCGCAGCTTCAGCAGACCCTCGTGTGCAGTTGTTGCTCAGTAAACATGGGTCAGCTGAAAGAGGGGAAGAGGCAAAAGCCTTAGGTAGGACAGTTGGAGTCAAGGATGTTGCAAAATCCGGCGATAGGATTTTAAAAACCTTTGTTGTTGTTATGGAACATTTAAGACATAAACAAGTGGAACAGAAGTGTGTCAGGAACCTGCATATACCTGTCACCCAGTTATCAACGCAATCTTGTCTCTATGCCTCCACCTTCTTCCCCATCCTGTATCATTTTGAAGCCAGTTGCAGACATTGTCATTCCATTTGTCAATATTTAAGGATATATCTTTAAAAGATAAAACTTCCTTTTTAAAAAAAATTAACATAACCGAAGTACTATGAACACATGTAAAAATTTAACGCTGCATTGGATTGCGATTTATTTAAAGGACTCAGTACTCTCCCTGGTGTCCTAGAGGATGTGAGGGAGCTGGACAAGGGAAGGGAAGGGCTGAGAAATGGGGACACATGTGCTCCCAGCAGAGAAGGCTGGGCTTTGTCCAGTCTAAAGTCAGCACTCCTCCGCTGGGAGAGAACCCTTCCCGAAGAAGCAGGCTTGGCACAGAGCAGGAGGTCACTGAAGAATGGGGACCTCGATGGCGTGGCCTTGCCAGGGGGCCCTGCAGGGTCAAGGATGGGCCCCAAGTTGGCATCAATTCTCAAGTATCCACACTAGCAAAGTCAGGAGCCTCCAGAGAAGAACTTAGCAAAGTAATTGAGTTTTGTTCTGTAAGAGGTACTGACAGTTTGGATTTAGACGTGATCCTGTGACCCATACAGATGGCAGCGGCTTACCCGTGTGGCACCCGTATAAACCAGTGCCCGCTGATAGAGGCTCAGGGTAAATGGGTCACCGGTGAGTTTGAATATCTGTGCTGGATTCAAGGAGATTGATGCTTGATTCTCAGAGAAAGAGAGTTGGATTTTCACTATGAGGGGGACAGGCAGTGTCTGTTCTGACCTTGCCTCTTCCCGTAGAAGCCTCTGTCTGCCTGCTAAGCCCAAGAGCCGGCCCAGAGGTGGCCCCCTTATTTCAGTAGAAAAACAGGCATTCTGAACTTTTTTTTTTATCAGGAGGGGGTCCTTAATAAGAGAATGAGTAGGATCAGAAGGTCAGAGTCATTTTTTTTTAATGTGGGATCTTTTTTTATTTTTATACACATGACAAGATTTTACACCAAGAATAGTCAGTTAAATAGTACAAATTTACATTCATGAGGAATGTTAAAAATTTTCAACTAAAAAACTCTCTTTTTCCTGTGACCCACAATTCCAACATTTTACAGTGCAGGGGAAAAGGGAGCTGGGGGAAGCACCCAAAACACGTCTCTCCCAAAAGAAATGACTTAATTTCACATTCCATCTCCACACAGGATCCAGATGGTGAAGAGTGTAATTTACAATTCCTCTTTTTCAGCTGTAGATTTCTCTGGTGTTTCTGCCTCTTCTTCATCTGTTCCGGCATCCACTTCTTCTTCTCCATCTTGCTCTGTATCTTCCGTGGTGTCCTCTGTTGTTTCTTCGGGTTCTTCTTCTGGTTCGTCTTCAACCTTTGCGTCAGGGTCGATGTTTAAGCTGAGGCGAAGCATCCTTTCTATTCTGTCTCCATATGCCTTAGTGTCTGGTAAAAGGTGCCCCGAGCTCAGTGTTGCTGTTTCAAACAAAACCACCGCAAGATCTGAAACCGTTTTGTCATCTTCATCTTCCTTAACTCGTCGAAGCATGTCTTTGATCAGTGGGTGTCTGGGATTGATTTCAAATGTTTTCTTCTGGCCGGCACAGTAATTTCTAGAGATGTCCCTGCCTGTCTGGTATGCTTGAGCTTTCATGATTCTCTCCATGTTGCCGGACCACCCGTACTAGCTGGCCACTAGAGCACACGGAGACTCTGTCAGGCGCTGAGACCCCACAGCCTTTTCAGTCTTGTCCTTGAGGGCTTTATCTTTCATCCAATTGAGCAGAGGCTCAAATTCTTTCTCAACTGCTTCACGATTCTCCTTGGTTTTCTCCCTTTCATCAAACTTCACTCCCTCCTTGGCGACGTTCTGGAACCTCTTCCCGTCAAACTCAGGCAGAGCCTGAATGCAGTATTCGTCCACAGGTAGAAGGTCAGAGTCATTTGACAAGCAAAAGTAGACAAAAAGGTCAGTCTGTATTTGACATAGTCTTACCATTAAGGTGGCTTAAATATCATTTCCCTGCTGGGGCAAGTGTCTTGGATAATTGCTTCCTTGGTAACTAAAGGGCAGGATAGCACTTTCCTTTGTAATTAGTCAGATTAGAAAGAATTATGCTTTGTTGCCACATAGATGTTAACCTGCTTGTGGAGCTGCAGGCATGAGCTGCAGGCTCTGATGCAGGCAAGGCTGTGGCTCACCCACCATGTCACTAGTTCCCGAGGCAGAGGGTCTCGGGGGACAGGTTGGAATGTGTGACCTAAACCCAAGGCGTGTGGGGCTGGGACATCTCTCTGAGTACCTCCTGCATTTCACTCTGCCAATTAGAGCTTTGATTGGGAGATAATCTTGGAAAGGTCAAGGCTAGGTATTCTGGGCTATGGAACTCGAAGGGCTATGAGTTCTTGGAAAGATCAAGGCTATGAGTTCTTGGAAAGGTCAAGGCTAGGTATTCTGGGCTATGGAACTCGAAGGCTGGCTCTGTGGCATCTTCCCTACCCCCAATATCCCCCTCCCCCAGCAGAGCAGAATCTCACTTGCACGGTGGCTTGAAGGGCTGTGACTAATAAAAGGAGTGCAACCTTTGGGATCTGGCTTTGCTGAGTCCCTTTGTGACTTTGGACAGGGTCCTCAATCCCTCTAGCCTCAATTTCTCTGCCCATCAAAGGGAAGAATAAAGTCTGTCACGAGATGGTTGTGATGATAAATAACAGCAACAATAATAATAAAGTAAAAGAATACCAAACAACCTTAGGTGAGAGAGAACCTCGTGGTGCAGGAGACAAATACCAGGCGTCACTACCACCTGCTGCCCTTGGATCTTCAGGCTGAATCCCTAGTTAATAGAAAAGTGTGTGATGTCCTCATGCATGTCCAGATGTCTCCTAACTGCACCGGAAACACTTTGATAGGCGTGGGCCTGTTTGCTAATATTTTTTAAATTGTTGTTTTGTCATGGCTTTCTATTCAGGGTCAGTTGGTGGCAGGGAACAAAAAACCCACTCAAATCGTCTTAAGTAAAAGTAAGGGGCTGCGCTCAGTGTGCGTCCTGGAGGGACAGGATGTGTCAGCAGCTGCTCCCTCTGGCTTCCCATTTCTGGCTCTCTCCCAGGGTCCCCTTCGTTTCCTTTCCTTCTGCAGTCTGGCTTCTTTGTTCCTCAACAACTTTGTTCTCCCCTGGGCCTGACCCGGCTGTGCCCGGCCTCATGCTGCTCTCTCTGTGTCCCACTTTCACGTTCCTGAGTGGGAGGCATCAGTGCCGCCTGGAGCAGGTACCCAGCCCTAGTCCCATCGGGCATGGCCAGAGGTGGGCAAGGTCATGCTGGAGGGGCAACCTGAAAGTGTCTAATGAGGGAACTTGAAATCCCACTTCCCTTTTGGGTTCTCCTGAGATGCTATCTCTTCTCAGGCTCTTCCCTGACTACCTCCAGCTTCCATCCAGTGGCCCCCCACTGCTCCCACCAGGAGCAGGAGCAGGAACAGCAAAAAGAAAAAAAAAACCAGGAGGGCTGGCAGCAGCTGTATGGGCTTCTCGATCTCCGTGGCTGCCGTGGCCTGGGCCTGGCCGAGGCAAGGGAACTGATATGGACTCAGACCCAGCTCTGGAGGAAGGCCAGGCCAGCAGGCAGGTGCAGCAGCTGTGACCTGTGGAAAGGACACATCCCTGGAGGCAGGGGCAGGAGGCACAGAAAATTCTAGAAGCCCCTGACAGATAGGCTGGATTGTCAGGGAGGGCCTGTGAGCATGGGAAGAGTTGGGCCCAGTGGAGGCAGCCACTCAGCAGCGTGACATCTGCCTCCGTCCGTGCGAGGTGCACCTGGGCACCGTGGTGCCCGCAGCCCAGGGCCTTGGTGTGAGCTGCTGGCCTCCTCTGCAGGGGTTGCCTGGGGCGGGGTCAGCTCCCACTCTGTCAGCATAGGTAGCTTCCTTTGTCCTGTGGCTGGCAGTCTCTGGTGATGGATTCCTGTTTGAAAAATGGGTTCCACTGCAGAAGTTTTGAAAACCATTAGCCCAGAGCTTTCACCTGACATCCGGATTGGTTCTCCAAACCAACGCTGAGCCTGAGGGTAGCAGGGGCTCAGGCAAGGGGCAGGGCTTGGTCATTTCCGTGACCTCCCTGGTCCCCAAACTAATATCCCCCACTCCACACATGAAGGGGAGCATGGGGGCAACTCCCCGGGAGACTTCACATACCCTAGCCAGGTTTGCCCTTGCCCGGGTTTAGCTGGCAGTGCTCTCCAGCGACCGCCGTGTCCCAGTCCTTTCTCTGTCCACGAAAAGGACAGAGGCTGTGGTCATGCATGGGCACTCAATGCCTGGACGCAGAAGGAACATTCTGTCCTGCCCCCAGGTGTTGGGTGTGTGCAGGGCCACACATTCATAAGCCGCTTGTGTCCAGGCAAGAGCCGGGGAGAGTGGAGCTGGGCCAACAGGGAGCCATCACATAGGGAGCCAGGTTGAATGCAGGCTGCCCCTGGGCAGGTTGTGCCCTGGCCGCTGAGGCAGGAATTGGTGGAGCCTGCAGCCTGGGGCACTGCCCTCTGTAGACAGACAGGAAGTCCTTGTAGTGGGTTTGTGTGGGACCAGGATGGAGACAGCTAGTCGGGATTCTGCTGGGTGGGTTCTAGTTTTAGATGACTGAGTGGTAGGTTTTCCTCTCCCATGAGCATCCAGTTTATATTTTTCTTTGGAAGACAGTTGGAGACGCTTGACTGCTCAAAGATGGGGTAGCTTCTCTTGAGGAATGGGATTTCCATTTGAATAAGGCTCTTGAGTAGTGGCCCCCCAGGCCCTCCTGGGAAGGAGCACCACTACACCACACCCATCTTTCCTCGTTTCCACTAAGCATCAGAAGGGGGGAAGCCAGACTGGCCCACGGGGCATCTTGTCACTGACAGGCTTCGATGCATTTGCAGAGAGCTCCTATTCACAGGTGTTTCGTGAGCTCAGCCAGAAGTGTCTGGCTACAGAATTCCTTAGCCCTGGCCATCCTGGCGGCAGCTCTGGTGGGCGCAGACGAGCTTGTGACTGGTCAGGCCTGCTTTTTCGTCTCCTCTGCTGAGCACCATCCGCCATTGCCTTTGCCTCTCTGGGCCTCAGGTTCCTGTCTGCAGAAGGGAAAGGGTAAGGCAGCAGTTAGATGGCTGGTGTAAGCCCTGTGTGCTGTGGAGTGTCTCTCTCTTTCTAGCTCTCAATCTCTGTCTCTCTGTCTCTGTCTC
>PVKM010039971.1:0-13588 GCA_004027735.1 Carollia perspicillata | reverse complement strand
CTCCTCTTGTAGTTGAGCCTTGATTGCTGTTGGCAGACCAATGCGAGGGATTTACGCAGGTCAGTCAGCTGCAAGGACTGGCTGTGACCCTGACCACTGTGGAGGATCAGCTGTGCAAAGGCCCATTCCACAGAGCAGGACTTACTTCAGTAGGGCTCTGGTGCCTGCCGCGTCTACTCCTTGAATGTTTTGCTTGTGGAGGTGATGGGTAGTGGTGCTCTGACATGGTCTGTAGTTGTCTACGGGGTGTACAGGCTCTAGGGTTTCCCAGGAGGTGCAGGCCAAGGTTGGCCACTGCATTTGTTCTGTTCCTGGCCACCTAGCATGAGCTACAAAGTGATATGGCTGCTACTTGTGTTGGGTTTGGAGGTGCCCAAGCTACTTGTTTTGGGTTTGGAGGTGCCCAAGTGAGGCCAAGCTGTGAACTTAGGCTAGTTGCTGCTTGTGCCAGGCCTGGGGCCACTTAGCAAGAGATACAGGGCTTGCTAGGGCCAGATGCTGCTTGTTTGAGAGAATTTAGGAAAATCTCAAGCATGAGCCACGACAAGCCATTTGTATGCAAAGCTGCTGGAAACAGCTTGGATGGTCCTGAAATTGAGTGGGGTGAAGCCTCAAGGAATTACCAGGGTGGGGCAAACAGTGCAAGCCAGATTGATGGAATCTCAGATATGATGCCTGCTTGTACTGTGGGTGAGGGCTCAGAAAAGGAACAATGGCCTCTGCCAGTACTTCTGTCTGGGAGAAAACTGCCCCCTCCCAGCTCTTGCCCTGATGTCAGACACTTCAGTTCCTCCCCGTGTGCCTCTGGTGCCTTTCAAGCTGCTGCCCGGTACTGTAGCTCAGAGGGAGTGAGTTGGAATAAGTCTGTATGCAGGCCTTTTAAGAAGAAGTGCCTGGGACTCAAACAGTTTCTGTGTTCCACAGCCTCAAATCCCCTCTGTTGTTTATAGCCAGAAGTTATGGGGACAGCTTCATGGCACTGGAACCTTGGGCTTGGGGGCCTGTTGTAGAGATGGGACCGCTGGATCCTGAGATATACGTCCTGATTTTGACCCCCCACACGTGGTGGTGGGGCCAGCCTGTTCTATGAGTTTACCCCTCTTACCAGTCTCAATGTGGTTTCTTCTTTAATTCTGTAGTTGTCAGACTTCCATTCAGCTTGATCTTTTGTGGTTCTAAATAATGGTTGTTTGGTAGTTTAGTTGTAATTTTGATGTGCAAGTAGGTGATCCGTGTTTACCGATGCCACCATCTTGACCAGAAGTCAGATGGAGGAATTTGGTACATTACTGAAATTTTAATCCTTTTTAAGTGTGTTTGGTGAGCATAAAGTTGGAAATATCAAAAGAAACGTATACTTACGTGCCATAACATTTTATTTAAGAATATGATACTTTAAAGCCAATATTTTTTCATATCTTTTTATTGCTTAAAGGTGGGAAAGGTGTTCATTCCTGGACTGCCAGCTCCCTCCCTGACGATGTCCAACCCGATGCCTCGGCCCAGCACTCCGCTCGACAGCGGTAGCAGTCCTGTGCCTCTGAGTAAACTACTCGGGTCCTTGGAGGAGGTGAGAAAGGAATTAGTTGTCAAAAATTATTAGTGTTTTAAAGAAGCTTGGTCAAATGTTTGTTCCATGATGATCTTTTTTTCTGTTTTAAGAATGACATAATTGGAAGTTTAGCTAATACTTGTAGAATATAAATGTCTTGAAGCACAAATGATTTAATGAACATGCACTGACCTCTGGTGTGATGTGTAAGGTACTATGGAAGGTGCTAGAGAGATGAGACTGAGGCGTTCTTTTCCATATAGGAATCTCAGCATTTACTTGAGTGGAACAGACATAGTGTTTGCATAAGAAATTATGTTTAAGATAGATTATTAAGACATATAAATGATGACTAAATTGTCCTAGGAGAAATTCACTAATAGGGAGATACATTCTGATAGGTCGAAGTGGGAGAACCACAACTTGGAGAAGCCTGTCTGACTGGGTTGGACTGTGATACATGGGATGTCTGTAGGTGGGAACGGGCGTTTGGAGCAAAGAGGATTCACAGGAGCATGGGTGTGAGGGCAGGAGAGGGCAGAATCCTTGTGTGCATGTTCGCATCTTCATCTCCTGGTGCACAAGTTAAGACAACTTGTCTGGGGGGCAGAATGAATGAATGCTTATGAAAGTACAAGAAGTCTGTTAGGTGAGGCAGGCAGGGGTGGAGTCATCATGATAACGCATTTTTGAGTGTTTCCTGTGTGTTAAGCACTTTTCTGAGTGTTTTGTATGTATTAACTTATTTAATTTCTCAGAACAGCTTTATTGGGAAGATACCAATCCCTGTTTTACAAATGGGTGCATAGATGTACAAAGCTTCCTTGTCTGGAGCCCTGTAGCTAATAAGTGGTTGAGCTGGGAGTTTCACTCTTACTAATATGCTCTTAGAAGAGGGATGCAAAGGTGGTTTTTATTATGAATGTAATCACCAGAGCATTGCTGGTGTCTGAGTGTGGAGTTATGAATGTTAGGTTTTGTGTTTTAGATGGTAAGTTTATCTTGGGATTGATAAAAGACCAGTTAGATTACAAGTGACGGTGTCTGTGTTAATTGAAAAGATACAAAGAGAGAGCCTGAGTTAGGGCAGTACTTTCGAAAGGAGGGGAGCAACATGAGAAGCCTGAAGAGGTGGAAATGACCGTGTTTGTTAGCTGCTGGGATTTCTGCTGTGCTGGGGTGAGGTGCTGGGGAGCGAGGCTCAGTTCTCTGAGCAACCTGGGTCAGTCTCCATGTGTATCAAATTAAGGACTCTGGAGAAAGCAGTCTGTATTTGAGAGACATCTGAGTGCAGATGTTTAGGGGCAGTTCAAAGTGAAGGTTGGTGGTGGCACTTGTACTGTGTAATGTTGGGCCCTAAGTATTATTTTTTAAACACATACATTATTGAGCTCTTTCCTTTTAAGCTAGATGTTTGCCAAACTCTTGGAAAGGGAGCTGTAGAAATACCTTTTTTGTGTGTGATTTGAAAGAATTTCTTTCATAACATAACATGCATGGTTCCCAGCTTTCTTGGCATTCAATAAACCTAGGAATGATTAGTGTCTTTATGGTGGCTGTCAGATCGTAGCCCAGCCTAGCTCATTGGCTGGTGGCTTCCCCACTACTCTGGGGGATTGTGCAGCTAGACTTGAATCTAAGATGAGTGGAGCTTCATTTTGGGGTAGCTATTGGGGTAGACTGGAATATAATAAATACATCTTATGCTGGATTGGCTCTTATTGTTGACAAGATAGTCACTTAGGAATTTCCCGTAAATCGAATTACAGGAATCCAGAAGGGTTGGTGGTCACGACTAGATTTAAAATAGGAAGTATCTGCATGTAATTAGTAATTAAGATCATTTAGAAATTTTGTTTGCACATCTACAGTTGAGGAAAAAAACATGTTGTCCTCGATTTTTAGAATAGATATTTGCCTGTAGGGGAAGCATCACTAAGTAGCTGTCTGAGTTCTTTGCTTTCTCTTTGCTCTTTCTTCTCTCTGGCGTCTTGGACCCTCTAGTCATATCTGCCTTGCCTTTCTCACGTTACGTCCGTAGCCCTGGGAGGTGGCCAGGAGTGTTGCTGCCTTCTCTTCCTGTAGCCCTCCCTAACTTGCCTACTCAGTCTGGCCATCACCTTCATCGTTGCACCTTCAGCAGAATGATTGTAAATCATTATGTACAGTTGTTAGACTATATGCAGAAGAAATAAAGTTTCTCTCTCCTTCACTTCTTTTTTTTTTTTTTTTAATAGTTATTTATTTATAGAGAGAGGGGAAGGGAAGGAGAAAGAGTGGGAGAGAAACATCAATGCGCGGTCGCCTCTCACGTGTCCCCCACTGGGGACCCGGCCTGCAACCCAGGCATGCGCCCTGACCGGGAATCGAACCGCAACCCTTTGCTTCACAGGCCCATGCTCAATCCACCGAGCCACACCAGCCAGGGCTCTCCTTCACTTCTCAAAAAATACTTCATATGTGTTGTATTTTTTACTTTTTATAGGTTGTTCTGTTGTCTCCAGTTCCAGAACTAAGGGATTCTTCAAAACTTCACGATTCTCTCTATAATGAGGATTGTACTTTCCAACAGCTGGGAACTTACATTCATTCTGTAAGAGACCCTGTCCGTAACAGAGTGACCCTAGTAAGTACATTTACATAAGTGGCTCTCTAAGAGATATGGCTGTCTTTCAAATTTGTCAGAATGCAGAATTTTGTCCGAAAAATGAAAACAAACATTTCTCAGGACATTTATGATGTTTTGCAATGTGTTATTTCTTCTGTTTTACTTTAAAGTAAATCTGCTTAACTTTTAAAAAGTTTTTATAGTATTAAAAATGTATTGAAAATAGGCTGTTCAGTAGTTGAATTTTGTGCTGATTTTTGTTTTTTCTTCAAAAGTTAGTTTCCCTTTTTTTGGTGATGATGACTCTTAGTGTGTATATGAACATTATATACTTTGTTAGAAACAAGAATTTTTGTAAATGTTTTACAAATATGCACATTTACAGTTTCTGAAACTAGGAAGCGTTTGCTCCTATTTGAAAAATATTGTTTTTTATTTATTTTATTGAATATTGCTGTGACAGGCAAAAAAATCTTACAAAACATCAGCTATTTTTGAGACATCCAGGAACTTAGCAGCACAGATTCTGTTGATTTGCTCTTCTTCGTTTCCATTCTTTTCCTAGGAATTAAGTAATGGCTCCATGGTTAGGATCACTCTTCCCGAAATTGCCACATCTGAATTAGGTATGTTGGAGGAGCAAAGCTGAATTCCACGTATCCTTAGTTTGATTTGTAAGATTGGGAGTCATTGCTGACTTGTGTAGGTAGTTGGGGTTTTACAATTTTTGCTGTTTTTGAAGCCGGGAGATGGCATTTTCTCCCTTTGTGGAAAAAGCTGTAAAGAGCCAGGAACATGTGCCATCCTTTCCCTGGGCACTGTGAGGCGAGGTGTGACTTGCAGGGTGTGCTGGGTTTGTTTCTCTGGCTTTCCTTATGTGGAAGGTGCCGTGCAGGGATGTGACAGCCTAGGAACGTGCCTCCTGCAGGAAACTCTGGGAAACAGGGAAGCCCAAGCAATTACAGTAGTTGTTGGCATACTTGATGGTTTTTTAAAAAAAAGATTTTATTTATTTATCTTTAGAGGGGAATGGAAGGAGAGAGGGAGAGAAACATCAATGTGTGGTTGCCTCTCATGCATCCTCTGCTGGGAACTGGCCTGCAACCCAGGCATGTGCCCTGACTGGGAAACGAACCGCGATCCTTTGGTTTGCAGGCCCACGCTCAATCCACTGAGCTACACCAGCCAGGGCTGATGGTTTTAATCCTAAATCTCTCAACTTTTAGAGCAATAGAGATGTGAACATAATTGCATTAATTGTATAAAAATATTATAGTAAAAATACAATCAGAAGTATTTTTAATACAACTGGAATCTCCTTGAATTATTATTGTAATGTAGTTTGGAAAATGCTAGGTGGAGAATATTTCCGATAGTAGAATAGTAAAGAAAACTAGAATTGAAAGGATGTACCAACAAACATAAGTTAAAAAAAGAATGTATGACATAAGAAAATGCATGATATCTATTAGTTTTAAAATCAAACTGGCAAAGCAAAGCACTGGCAGTGTGATTTCTGGAACTTGGTAAGTAAGCCAGGGTGATTTTTTCATTGAAGGAAATTGGTATGATAAATGATATTCTGAGTTGGTGTAGAGATAACCTTGTTTTTTCCAAAGGTATTTAACCATTAATTGCAAGGCCACGTACCCAGAAGTATAAGCCTAAGCAAAATATGTAGAAACTTGGAGTTCCGGCCAAGATGGAGGTGTGGGTAGAAACTCTTTGCTTCCCTGCACAACCTAAAGAAGGATGCCAACCAATCTGAAAACAATAAACAACCAGAACTGCCAGAAAATCAAAATGCATGGAACTCCAACAACCAAGGAGTTAAAGAAATATTCACCCAGACTGACAGCACCACAACGCAGCAAAGAGGGTTGCCTCACCCAGGTGAATACTTGAGGCCCTACCCCCTTACAACATAACAGGTGCACTGAGACAAAGAAATATGGCCCAAATGAAAGAACAGAGCAAAACTCCAGAAAGAGAGCTAAGTGACGAGGAGATAGCCAATCTATCTGATGCAGAGTTCAAAACACTGGTAAGCAGGATGCTCACAGAACTGATTGAGCTTGGTCACAAAATGAAGGAACAAATGAAGGCTACCCGAAGTGAAATAAAGCACAATATACAGGGAACCAACAGTGATGGGAAGGAAACTGGGACTCAGATCAATGATTTGGAACAAAAGGAAGAAATAAACATCCAATGAGAACAAAATGAAGAAACAAGAAATCAAAAAAATGAGGAGAAGCTTAGGAAACTCTGGGACAACTTTAAACACTCTAACATCAGAATCATAGGGCTACCAAAAGGATAAAAACAAGAGCAAGAAGTTGAAAACTTATTTGAGCAAATAATGAAGGAAAACTTCCCTAATCTGGTGAAAGAAGTAGACTTACAGGAAGCCCAGAGAATCCCAAAGAAATTGGACCCCAAGAGGAACACACTAAGGCACATCATAATTAAGTTAACCCAAGATTGAAGATAAAGAGGGAATCTTAAAAGCAGCAAGAGAAAAGAAGACAGTTACCTACAAAGGAGTGCCCATAAGGCTATCAGCTGATTTCTCAAAAGAAATCTTACAGGCAAGAAGAGGCTGGAACGAAGTATTCCAAGTCATGAAAGTCAAGGACCTCCTCCGTCCAAGATTACTCTATCTAGCAAAGTTGTCATTTAGAATGGAAGGGCAGATAAAGTGCTTCCCAGATAAGGTCAAGTTAAAAGAGTTCATCATCACCAAACCATTATTATAAGAAAAGTAAAGGGACTTATTTAAGAAATAGAAGATAAAAAATTATGAATAGTAAAGTGACAATAAACTCACAACTATCGACAACTGAACCTAAAAAAAAAAAAGAAAAGAAAAAGTAAGCAAACAACTAGAACAGGAACAGAACCAGGGAAATGGAGATCACATGGAGGGTTTTCAGTGGAGGGAGTGGTGAGGGGAAGAATGGGGGAGAAAGGTACAGGGAATAGGAAGCATCATTGGTAGGCATAAAATAGACAGGGAGAGGTTAAGAATGATATAGGAAACAGAACTCAAAAGAACTTATATGTACAACCCATGGACATTAGCTAAGGGAGGGGATGCTGGAGGGTTGGGGGGTGCAGTGCGGAGTTGGGGGGAAAGGGAGAAAAATATTGAGAAAACTGTAATAGCATAATCAATTAAAAATGCTGAAAATAGGCCCTGGCTGGTGTAGCTCAGTGGATTGAGTGTGGACCTGTGAACCAAACAACTGCAGTTCAATTTCCAGTCAGGGCACATGCCTGGGTTGCAGGCCCGTTCCCAGCAGGGGCTGCATGAGAGGCAACCACACATTGATATTTCTCTCCCTCTCTCCTTCCCTTCCCCTCTAAAGATAAATAAATAAAATCTTTAAAAAATACTTAAAATATATAGAAACTCATAGATTAAAAAAATAATTAAAACCAAATGAAATGCTATTTCCTGACAGCCAAATCGAAGTAACATAGTTCATGCACATAAGTTTTTGTACTTTTTAAATAAAGTGCTCCTCAGCTCCTTAGGCAGTTCTGGTTTACACTTATTTTGGATTCAGCCATGATGGATTTGGTTATTTGGTTTTTAAATATTTATTCCATTTGATTTCAGTGTATATACACACACAGCAAATTGATGAGAAAAGCAAATACAGCTGAGGATGGGCCGGGTGACGGTGACGGTGACAGTGTGCAGGGAAGAAGAATCCTGAAAGAGAATGTAGGAGAACACGAGCACTTTGCTGTTTGGGGCCAGTCACTATGAGAGCAAATCCCGGCTCTTCACAGCAGCAGTGCTCACCACCTGGAGGTGTCACTGAGTGCCAATGTAACCCTGTAACTGACACACTAATGACACTGAGTCACTAAGAAGCGTGGGATTGCAGGGTCTGTTTAGGACAGAGAGCACGGGAAACATTTTAGACACTGAATGCTGTCGGGTGTTTGAATTCATTCAGTGTTTTAAAGCTCAATAACAAGAATGTTCACTTGTGGAGAATATCTCTTATACTGAAGTGTTAAGGCAGTATTTCATATGAATTTATCTGTGGGGAAACTGTTGGCAGAATGACCTTCAATTTATTGTCCAAACTAGGAATGTTTGAGACCGAAATGAGTAGCTGTTAATACTTGCTGGGCAGTGGATGTCAATCACTTCTGTCTCAGGTTAAGTGGGCTGTTTCTGACCTGAAGTTAATGACTATAGAGCTGCCCTGAGACCTCTTGCAAATCCTGTGGACTTCTGTAGTTGATCTAGGTTTCTAGTGATGGCCCAGGTAATAAGGCATTTTATTGTCTCTTTTATGACAGTTCTCTCTTTATAGTAGTTGGCCTTTATATAGTAGTAATAGTTTAAAAACTTTCATATTAAAAGAGGAAGAGAAATGCATGCATAGGAAGCATACTAAAATTAATCTTTGCTTTTAACAGTACAAACATGTTTGCAAGCAATTAAATTTATCCTGCCAAAAGAAATAGCTGTTCAGGTGCTTGTCAAGTGGTACAGTGTCCACAGTGCTCCAGGTGGACCGAGCTATCATTCAGAGTGGAATTTATTTGTGACTTGTCTCATGAACTTGATGGGTTATAACACAGACCGCTTAGCATGGACAAGAAATGTAAGTACATCTGGTTGTTTTTCTTCCTGAGTTATTTTGGTATCAACATAGTGTTTGCATAAATAGTAATACAGCTTTCAGAGTATATAGCAGATCAGTTTTCTAATAAGCATACTTTATTCAACAAATGGAATAAAACTAAAGTGTATTATATCTATATTGTAAGTTGAATATTGTTTCATATTTTATATTATTTTACTAGTAATTATAATTACTGCACTTTTATAATGTGACAAAGCATGTTTTGCTGTTATCATTTCGTCTTTTTAAAATGACTGCAATTTATGCTAGGATTAGTAGTAATAGTCTTGGTTTTACTGATGAAGAAACTGAGTTACAAAGAGCTCACAGAATGGAGATTTGCTCAAAACTCGGCCTAGATTGTGTCTGCTGACTCATGGCTCAGTGTTTCTTTCTGAAGCCCAGACTCTTCACAAACAGATTGCTTGGTCTGTGGGAAGGAATGTTTGACTTGAGGGGCATTGAAACTGCTTAAGCCTGAGTATCTATAGAAAGCCGTGCCCCTCATCTCCTGCCCCGGAAACGTCCTTAGAAGGCTCTTCACAGCTATTTACAGAGTCAGGAAGGGAGGGCCTTCATTCTGATTTCCTCTGGGCTCCCGAGGTCACTCCCAGGACAGCCTTGCCTGGGTGACTGCAGAAGTCACTCTTTTGTCCAGGTAACTCAGCTGTTTCTGTCTGTACATTTTATTTTAAATATTTTATTTATTTATTTATTTTTAAAGAGGGGACGGGAAGGAGAAAGAGAGGGAGAGAAATATCAATGTATGGTTGCTTCTTGTGCGTCTCCTGCTGGGAACTGGCCTTCAACCCAGGCACGTGCCCTGACTGGGAATTGAACCGGTGACCTTTTGCTTCACAGGCCCGTGCTCAATCCACTGAGCTACACCAGCCAGGGCTCTGTCTGTACATGTTAGATCATTTCAGATCTGTACTGGCAAATCCCCCCCCCCCGCCCCCGCTTCTTTTTTTAAATCCTCACTTGAGGATATGTTTTTTTGTTGGTTTTGGAGAGAGAGAAACAAAGAAACATCGATGTTAAAGAGAGTCATTGATCAGTTGCCTCCTGTACTGCAGCTTAGGTGTGTGCCTTGACTGGGAATCAAACCTACAACCTTTTGGGGCATAGGACGATGCTTCAACCCGCTTAGCCTCTGGCCAGGGCCTGGCAAATCCATTTTAAATATCATTTATTTTTCTTCATTATGAAGGGATATGTGCTTATGGAGGAAAATTTTCAAAATGGAAGAGTTCAGAAGAGGAAAATGGTACTATACAGAGATGACCAGCCTAAACTTTTTTGATATTTCATTTTAGAACATAATATCAGTGAAAAGTTCCCATAATTTAAAAAATTCTTCAGATAAAACCTCTAGTTTCATTATCCTCATAAAAGGACACCATGTGGTGTTACCATGTGTAAACAACAGCTGGTCCTCGAACATTGTTGAAGTCAGTTTTTTTCCTATGGGTAATTTGCAAATATTCTTTCACACACAGATTTATATATATATACATGTATACACACACACACATATACATACACATATATGTATTCCTTTCCCAAGACTTGAACCTTAAAAGAGTAATTACTAGGTCAAATAACGTTCAGAAAGGGTTTTCCAGTCGACATTCTCACTAGCATCATTTAAGAGTGGCCATTTACCACATTGGGGATTGGTGGTATGGTGAACCTTTGTCAGCTTAGTGAGAAATTTTATCTTCTTTCTGTGTAAATAAATGGGAATGGTTTTTCCCAATTCTCGTTGGTCATTTATAGTTTTTATTTTTTGACTTGCATAACATGTCCTTGCCTGTGTTTCCCTCTCTTAGCGCAGCAGCCAAAGTAATCCTGTCAGATAAAGTCAGGTTACGTCACTCCTGCTTGGAGCCCTCTGTGCCTCCCATCCTGCTCTGAGTGGAGGCCAGAGGCCTTCCCCCAGGTAAAATCAGCTTAGGTCTTGTTCACATGTCACCTTAGTGCAGGCTGCCCCATCCATCCTGTGTAGAATTTTCAACTCCCCACACTTTATCTCCTTTACCTGTTTTATTTTTCTCTTAGCACTAATTAAACGTCATGTGCTACGTATTTTACTTATTTTGTTTGTGTGTCTCTCCGTCTCTTACCGGCAAGTCAGTTCTATGTGGGCAAGGTTTTTTTAGTTTTCTTCACTATCTCTAGGACCTCCCGTGGGGCCTGGCTGGCTCAGACTCTCAGTGAACATTTGTGGAATAAATGCCCTTTCCATGTGGATGAGGTAGCTTTAAGAGTTTGTGTAAGTTGTAGCGTATGAGAGAATTGCCCTCTGTGATTTTCTTGAGAAAAATCAAGTCCACTTCAGCTTTTCGTAGTTTTTGTGTGTCACTGTCCTTTGGAACTTGTTGACGAGTACAGATTGTTGGGCTCCGTTCTCCAACAGAGAACCCGTGGGCCCTCACGTTTCGGTGTTGTGGGAGGACGGAGCACCCACTGCGATTTCTTTCGTAAAGAAGGACATGGCTCTCTGACTTGTTTATTGTGTGATAGTCCTAAAGGAGGGAACAAGGGAGCAGGTGTTGAGCCCAGGTCATTCATTTTGTAAGAGGCCATAGTTCAGCCCTTGCTGTGTTTCGTCCTTACAGTCAGAGCTCAGGAAGGAACAGTCTTTATTATCAAATTGTGTTTTCATGTGCTTTGTCCAGCTTTAGCCTTTTTTTTCCTACTTAAAGAATGGGGTGGAGAGTAGGTCATACAAAATTTCTGCCAGTGACTGGTTATGTGGTTTTGGGCTTTTCTTTGCACTTTCCTTAACTTACTGATGTAGTAAACGAGAGCACTGGACCAGATAGATGATGTTCCCCTCTGGTGTCCTTCGGGATGCTCATGTTTTTGTTAGATACAGAGCCCCTGCTGTGGGCCAGGCCTGATGCCAGGCTTTCAGATACACATTGGGCAAGACAGATAGTTCGTCCCATGGGATTGACCATGTCGGGGGAAGGCAGGTAGATAAATATTTTACATACAGGTTATGACAGATTGAAGTCAAGGATGCATAGGAGCATAGAACAGGGCTGGCTGACCTGCACATCACTAAAACAATGAAGGTAAAGCAGATCTGTGTATGCCGCAAAGAGGTGTATATATCAGACAGTTTCTGTTGTTCAGTCCCATAATTTCAGGTCTTATGACTCTGGGAACAATAGCAGGGACATTTCTCTCTGTGGGACTTATACACTGTGTGTGTGTTTGTGCACTAATGTACAGGGTGGGGGACATTTATTCTTGTATTATTATTTAATGAATTATGAACAACTGTAAACCTACTTTTGCCACATCCTGTATTTTGGCTGAATTTTTAGGTAAGATAACTATCATGTCATCTGTTCCTTTGATTTTAGCCTTTTTTGGTTTTGTTTTGTTTTTTGATAATACTGTGTGTGAGTTGGGCTGTGTTTTATTTGAATACTTTGCAAGAAAGAAAACCTTTTCTCTTGACCAGCTTTAAAAATTATTTTATTCAGTTTTATATTTAAATATTCAGTTTTTTAAATTACTTCTCCCTACATTTTTTATAGAGACATCAACTTTTAGGGGAATGGGATTAATTGAAATATAAATATATGTAAGTTCTGTGGAGCATAAGAAGTAGCCGTTGCTCTTTTTAGAGTTGTGGTTGACGAGGTAGCAGTGAGCAGTAGCAGAGACGGCAAAGGTTATGCCAGAGGGAATTGAATAGGAGTGAACTCTTAGAAAATGGCTTTCATGTAACTGTATTAGTTAGGGTAGGCTCATTACCATACCAGGAAGTCCTCGAGAGATATGATGGCTCTCGAGACACACAATAAAACTGTGTGTTTTGCTCATATGACAGTACTCAGCAGGTAAACAGGCCACACAGTTATTGGGGACCCAGGCTAATGGTGCATGCGTCATCTCCAACTTGTGGGTTGACTCCATCTAGCCAGGTTCAAGGGTTGTGGTGTCCAGGTTCTAGCAAGTTTATGGGTTGTGGTGTCCAGGAACTGGGCCTGGACATGGCGGCATGCACTTCCATCAGAGTCTCACTGTGTCAGGGCCACACCTAACTCTGAGGGTGGCAGGGACATGTAGCCTGGCTGTAGGGCCAAGAGGAGGAGAAGAGCACAGATTTTGGAAAGGAACTCCCTGTCTCTGCCATAGAATTGTTAGACTGTCCACTGTGGACAGACTCTAAATAAAATGTCTTCTTTATTCTGGCACGCGGCTGACATTGAGTTGATTCTTTGAGACGTGGCATATTTGGTTATGGCTCATGGTCCTTGTTCTTCTAAAGGAGTGAAGACATGAATCATTACAGAAATAGAGGAGGAAAGGGAACTCCCACTGAAGTGCCTATGAGCCCAGGCACTGTACTTCACATACATGGTTTCACTTAATCTTCACAATGATCCTAGAAGAAAGGTATTTATGTGTACTATGTTTTGGCAGGCAAAATAATGAGTTTTGATCACTCAGTTTCCATGGTTGATGGAACTAATTTCTGAATCTTTTGAGTTGATCAGTTGATGGTGACAACTTTATATGATTTTGTCTTTTCTTTTGGGGTTATTTTCCAGTTTGACTTTGAAGGGTCACTTTCCCCAGTAATTGCACCCAAAAAAGCAAGGCCTTCTGAGACAGGATCTGATGACGTAAGTATTACTTCTTGCTGATATAATTGACTTGTAGGTGCTGTTATGGGCCTCCCATTTCTGTGGTGTGTATGCTGATTTGTGTATACAAGCATGCCTCATTTTATTGCAATTCACTGACACTGTT
>PVKM010039970.1:0-13597 GCA_004027735.1 Carollia perspicillata | reverse complement strand
CCCCCAGCAGGCCTCTTACATTTGCAGGTTCCCTTCTTTCTTCCCCACTCGGAGGGCCGGGAGCCTGCCGAGACCTCCCTTGTTTCCCTCACACACCTGTCCTTTCTCATTCAGTCCATCTCCCTTTGTCTGCTGGTTTGCTCACCTTCAGTCCTGCCTGTGCTCTCTGCTTAGATCTCCGTGAAGACGGAGAAGGGCAAGTCCTGGTGCTGCCCTTCTTAATTGAAATTGCATCTCATTCATCTGGGAAATGAGGCAGGGGAGGGTGGGGCTGAGTTTTCCGAGCAGTCCACTGCAGCTGATCCCACACGGGGCCAGGCTCAAAGACCCCAACGCAGTGAAGACGTAGCAAGATCCTAAGGAAAGAATTTAGGAACCAAAGTCATTTGCATAAAACTAAACTGGAAACCACACGAGCAGCCACATGATTTAACCACCAGACCCCCTCCCCAAAACATCCTACACGACGCACTTTCTCGAACCGAGGAAATGAGTGCTCAGGTCACCAGAGCATCTGAAGCTGGTCATTACTAATCAGTTGTTTATAGTAAAGAGATTTTTTTTTCTCCCTCCCCCAGTGTTCTCTGGGCCTTAGAAAACATTTCCTGGAATCCCAACTGAAGTCACTGTGCACCGTGGGCCGGCTGGGCTGGGGAGGCAGGTTGCCTCAGTTACAAAGAAGCATGGGTGGTGTGAAGGCAGAGTAGAAAAGAAATGGAGAGCCCTCACTTGACACCCTCTGACCTCAGCCGGTGGAGCTGAATGCTGGAGAGCTAGGACTGAAATTGCAGTCACTTTAGATTATTTGGAGCGAAGAGAGGCAGGGAAAAAAAGGGTCTGTTGACTACAGGAAGCTGAATTCTTCCTCTGCTGAAAAGCTTATTAGTGGAAGGGGAAAAAGCAATTACTTGCTTCTGCTAGTTCTCCGTGGCAAGGATTTCGGGGCTGCGACAGCCTTGTGGACCTCACCCTGGATCCAGAGTGTCTGTGACAGGCCCTGCCCCAAGCCATTTGGGAGTGGTACTTCTGGGGTTTCCCCTTCCAGAAAGAGCTTGAGAGGGTGTGTGTATGTGTGTGTAAGAGAGACAGAGAGAATATGGGAGGGGGTAGGAGCGAGTGAGCTATGGCCTGCCCTTGTCTTAGACGTGATAGCGTTTGGGGGAGCACTGTGCTGGCACTGGGAGGGAAGTTAGCAGGGTGCGCTTTGTCTGGGTGCATGGATACCTGGGTTCTTAGGGACCAGTGTTGGGTTGGGGTTGGGGTTGGTTTTGCTGAGTGCCTTTTTGTCCCTGCTGTGCTTCTTGTTTCAAAATGCAAAGAAAAAGCAGATACTGCTTTGAACAGCCATGGTACACTGGTTTTTGCCTCAACATTGCAGCTTTCACGGAGGGAGATTCCAGAGGAGCCGGAGTCTGGGGAGCAGAGGGCCCGGCCCCAGACGGCCCAGTGCTTTCTGTGCTTGTCGGACTGTGTGTCCGTCACCACGCCCGCTTGTTCCCTCCTTGGCCAGTGCCGCTCACCCTCCTGTGGGTCACCTCACCGTGTGGTCTTAGAGCTGCTGCCCAGCTCTAGGCCCTGGTCTCCTGGTCTGCGAAACTGAGGTGCCAGTCATCAGCTGCCCCCAGTCCCTCAAAACAGAGGCAGATCCCCCTGCTGGCCAGGTCTCTGCAAACAGTGCTGTCACTCTGGTTTACGCCCTTACATCTTAAGCTTGTTGGGGCTACCCTGTTTTATATTTACATGTTTGTAAGTATCCTTTTTATTTTTTCTAAAACGCAGAAATTTCCAATTTTGCCACCGTAATCATAGCTGGCTAAATTTCACACAGCTGGATTTGCAGTGCGTCAACCCGTTCATCTTCTCTTGCTCACGTCTGCATTCTCAATGATTTCTCTTTAAGGCTCAGTTTTCTGTCGCATTCCCTTGGAACATCTCCTGTCGTTTCTGACCTGTCACCAGAGTTTTAGTAGGTGAGTCAGTTCACAGACTCTTTCAGGCAGAAATTGATCTGCTTTTCTCAAATGGTTTTTTCCTGCTATCGTATTTACTTAAATTTAAGATGCACTCTTACCTAGGTGTTTTTTGTTTCAAAGTTTCTCATGGGTTACTGTCTAAATCCTCTCCCCTTCTCCTCCTTCTCTTCTCCTTTAAAGGTGCTGCTTGGCACCTGAGGACTCACTCGTTTTTTTCTCTGTGATCACGAGGGCGGGCTCGTCTTCCAGGCCGCACTGCTTTCTGGCTCCCTCTCACTCAGACCTTTGGCTCGTTTCACCCCCTTCCTCACTACAGACCGTGGCTTTACCGAGTGAAGCAAAATGGTTTCCTTGCTGCAGGTTTCCTTATTCTCTCTCTGCTTGGGGTCCATGTTCACTTGGAGAGAGTCGTCCACTTTTGAAAGTCTGGAGGATTTTGACTTAAAGATGTCCCCGTCTGGGGTTTCTAGTACTTTCTTCAATTGCAGCGTGCACACAGAAGGATTTTAACACCCAGAATTATTTTCATGATGCAACCGTGTGCTACAGATTTCTGTGGACCCCTCATTCCTACTGTCCTGAGTACCAGTTCTTTGTCACTGAACTGTACTTTCTGTTCAGATCCTGGATGGCTTTCTCATACGGTGGCAACAGTTTCGTTCTCCTTGGTTTTACGCAGTAGTGCTCTTCATATGTTCCCACTATTACAGAGTGTGGGTATGAGTCTAGAATTTAAGTTTGTCTATTGAGTTGTTTGCCTTGATGATCACAACTGTGCGTTTTTCTATCTTGAGATGCGCTGTTGTGTAAATTCAGGGGGTATGACGGAGCATACTGCATTTTAAGGTGTGCCAGCCTGTTTTAAGGTCTGAGGAACACCTTACATGGGGAAAAGCGGAACAGATGCACACAGGCCTGAAGCTGAGTCTGAAATACGATGGGTGGCTCTGGGAGTTTCAAGGAGGGAGGGGCTTCTGTAGCTAAAATCACTGGGAAGGAGCAGGTCATGGTGGTGGTGGTGGTGGTGGCGGCGGGCGGCAGCAGCATTTTGTTAAACCCCAGAAAAAGAACATTTCACTGGGCAGGATCCAACTTTTAAAAATACTGGTGTTTTGTATTCAAACACTGGCATAACTTCGGAAGTTTGTAAAAAGGAGGAAGAAGATCCAAGACCTTTCCTTCTCCCCTCGGGCACAGGGCACCCGCACAAGGTGCCTGCTGAACGTGACGGCAGTTCGGCAGTTCTGTCTGCTTCGCCTCCGCTCACGCAGCAAAGCCCTTCGACGTAAACCTTCGGATTTCCCACGCGCCTCAGCTTCCTGCTTCGCTTTCCTTGCAACTTCCTAGGAAATGTCAGCTGAAACGTGTTACTTCTGCTGCCTGGTTGTTTCAGACTGAAGGGCATTTGGGGACTCGAGGGTTTTGGAGAACGGCCCAGGTTTTGACTCTGCACAGATAGGCACGCCCTGAAATGCCTTAGGTGCGACCATAAGTTTTCCGGCAAAGATAGGCTCTTCACCAGGCAGTCTATGTGGTTGGCACCTGAAGGCTCCCCAGTGTGCTGGGAGGTGTAAGCCTCTGTCCTGGGCCGCCTCCAGAGCAGAGCGCACTTCCAGCCTTGCGTCCCGGAACGTGCAGTGCTGCTCCATACGCAGCGGCCATGTGCATGCTCGGCTGTGGCCAACGGGCAGCAGTTTAGACGGTGCTTTTCTGGGTGCATGTTGCCCGAAGTTGGCCTGATGTCTGTTTCCCAGATTTGGTTTGGGAGGCGTAAGGCTTTGTTTGTGCTTTGTTTTTATGAATCAGCTTGTTGTGCCAGCTGTGCATGTAAGTGGCTTACAGTCACGCAAAGCGCAGCAGCTCATCTGCAGTCAGACCTCACTCTGCTGTCCACTGGTGGGAGGAGACTAACGCTCGGCATGCGTTCTGCGCTGCAAGGGGTCAAGCTATCTTCTTAACCCTTCAGGCACTGTGGGCACGAGAGTGAGGCAACCGACAGGCTGGGAACTCGGGTCCCTCGCTGAGGTGGCCACGGGACTCAGACCCCTGGAGTCATGGCTTTATTTTTCTCTGTTGTGTGCTATTTGTTTTGATGGCTAGAAACAAAATGTTCAGCTTTTTCTCTCTCAATTTGCTTTTTGGCATATCCGCACTCCAAATGTCCCGTCATTCCCTTCGACATTGTCAGATGGTGTCCCGTTGGGTTTGCTCGGCTGCCCTCCACCTTCCCTTCCCTCACTATCATTCCCGGATAGATTGCATCCATCAACCCTGACGTTCCCGGTACAAGAACCAGCCCACAAGGTTTCACTTATACCCATTAGGTTCTAATCACCATAATCTAATATCATTTCTGATACATCCTGTTCATTTCCCACACACCTTCATTTGTGTACAGATGCTTAAGTACACTTACAGGCCTGCTTTCAGTTTTTTTATCCATATGTTTCCAACATTTTCCAATTAAAAATAAATAAATAAATTAGGAAACATATCATAGATTTTTTTTTTTGCATTAAGCCTTTCTTCCTGACAAGCCAAGTCAGTGTTGACTCAGAAGGTGATACCAGTCTTCTTTAATGGAAACTGTTCATTTTTTTCTTACAGTCTTTCTGTCACTCATGGGTGTTTATCTGTCTTGTCTTCTCCCCCCGACTGTGGAAGTCTGGCAGTGTTTATTCCAAGCAGGGTGTTACTGAGAGGCAGATGTTCGTAGGGACTGCCTGGGCCTCACACCTGCAATGTTAAAAAGCTTCCAGGCAGATCTGTTCGATTGAGAAATGCCCTTTCCCTGGGGGGGAGGGGATGAGGAGGGAAGGGGTTCCCCATCAGAGAGGCTTCCCTCCTCCACCACCCACCTGGTCAGGAGCCCTCAGTTCTGAGTGCGCATCCAGACTCTTCAGAGGACGCTTCCAGCTCCACAGAATGGTTTATTCTGATGAGGGAGCTTGTGAGGGCCCCCACAGAGACCCTTCTCCTTCTGCCGACCCCGGCGTGTCCACCTTGGCCTATCGGATATTCCGTGGTTAAGACGCTACCATTTACTCTGCCCCCTCCTCTCCTGCCCTTTCCCAGTAGCATACTGAGTTACAGTCATTATTTTCCTCCACTACTTGGTTTTTAATGGGGAGGGGGGCTGAAGGGAGAAACCAGCCTTCTTGGTTTCAAGGACCTTCTATTTTACATGCCTCCTCTTTCCAGAACATTCCAGTTTGGTGTGAGGTTAAACTGTGCAAAATACTGTTTGAAAGAAAGGAGAAAAAGAGAAAGGGGCTTGTCAAAATGCATTTGTTAGATCACATTTTAAATGAAGTACAATTGAAGGTAGTTTTTTGTCCAAAGAAAGGAAAAACCCCTGCAAATCCGCCGAGCTCCCCGAGAGCGCGCCTCCTTTGTCGTCGCCCTGACATTGAAGTGTAATTTTTCATGGTTATTTGGACTGGAAAATGGGGGGAAGGGGAGAGATGGGCCTGCGATTATTTCCCATAAATGACAACACAATCACATCACGCTCCGCTACAAACATGCTCGGGGAATTTGCCTTTTTTTTACATTTCATGTGTGAAAGTAACGGCAACAATCACGGCTCTGTGGAAATGCAAGGGGACTGACTAATCCCTGCTGAATTCAGTTTACCTCGGAGTCCTGGGACGGGGCCGGATTTCTCGTTCAGCGTGGATTCCGAAGCCATTTCAGGGTCGGGTCTGTATTTTACAAACTGGAACTCACATCTTCCAGTTATTTAAAAAAAAATCTCCCTGTGAATAGCCACCAGGCGAGTCAGTGACATACTTAGTTCCCTTGTGCTTTGTCACCTCCGGCTGGCTTTCATCCTTTCTGCGTTTCTGCAGGGGGCAGCCCAGGTGCTTTCGCTAAGAACACAGATAAATGGAACTTGTTGCAATACTGGCTCCAGGCATTTCCTCCCTTTTTTCCCCTCCCTTGACCCCCACCCACCCCCTTAATTCTAGCTCCGTTTTGACAAACTGTTCAAATGACCAAATGGCCTTGCCCGGGAGAGGAAAAATGGCAGGACCCGTCCCTCGCCACACAACGGCAGCATTTTTCACATTGTGCTCTGGCGCCTGTGCCGTTCGCCCAGGAGCGCAGCTCGAAGAGGGGACTTGGCTCCCAGAGGCCTCCACAGCTGCCTGGCCACTTTGGAGCCATCAGATGCTCTCTCCTGTCATTGCTCAAGTTGGAGGTGAGGTTAAGCCCGGAGCAGATGGAGAGGCTCCCCCGGGCGTGCATTTCTGTCCAGGCGACCTGGCTTTACCCAGCAGGGGCAGAGCGGGCCGGCTGCAGCCCTCGCAGCCTTCCCAGGCTCCCTTTTGCTGCACAGTCCCCATTTTTCTTGTTTCTATAAACAGTGGCAAGATCTTCAAATATACAAAAGCATAAATGGTCTCTATTCTCCAATTAGTCATTTTAATAATACCCGGAGTTGCCTTCAGAGTGTTGATTCCTTGAGCCCAGTGCCAAAGCCAGGGTCGGGTGGGGTGGGGGATGGACAAGAGGGTGGGGGTAGGGCAGCCAGGAGGCCAGATTCCTTCAGTGTCTGGTTTGTCTGCAGAGCCTTGCCCGGCAGCCCCCGTGGGAAGCTGGCAAGCTTCCACCGCCTTTCAGGCCCTGTCCAGAAACTCCAGGCGCCGCTTCCCCAGGTGTGTTTGGTAAATGAACACCTAGTGGTAAGAGGAATTCATGGTGGTAAAATGATCACTTAAAGGATCCAGGTGAAAAGAACCGGTCATTGGAGGAAGGCAGTGTCTGATCTCTTATGCATCCTCCACTTCCTGTCCTGCTTACCCCCCTCACCTCTTGTAGGACTGACATCCATTTTTATAAACATCGTCTTTGAGAAGGCAGTTTCCTTTAGAACAACTGTTGAGTGGCTTGGCCACTTGGCCACATTTTTTTTTTTTTTTACGAAGAGCTGCTGGGGTGGGGAAATTCCTTATAGAGCACCCAGCGGACCCCTGACTGGTCAGGCCGGCTGGTAGTGGAGGGTCCTCTACAGGGTGGCCTCACCTGGCAGAGCACTTAGTGGGTGAGAAAGTGGAAAATGCCAAAGAGAAGGGGAAAACCTACCTCTGCCTTTCCTGTAGTCTGTCCCTTAGACCTAGGGCCCGGGGTCCCAGCGGAGCAAGGGATTTGAGAGAGGCCTGGGCAGGCGGGAGGGCAGGGAGCCCGTCCTCCCATCTTCCATGGGAGAGCCTACTTCTCACGAGATGCCTTGGGCTCTGCTAGTGCACCAGACTTCTGGTGTCCCCACTGGAGAGGAGGCAGCATCTTATCCTGAGAAGGTGGAAGAAGATGACATTTCTGATGAATAAGTGAGGGCTCCAGGCTCAGAGCCCCTGCCTGTTCCACTGCCACACCCCCGCCCTCATCCTTCACCCCTTTACGGTTTCCGCCTGGACTGTGATAGTTGTATCTCAGAATGTCTGCTACCAGCATGGATTTGGATCCCGGCTCTTCATCCTGTGATTTGGCATTGCCCTCAATTACTCTATAACTTAATAAGATGTAGAAAACAGAATGGACAGAGTTTGCCAGCAATTAAAAATAATATTGAGATGATTACCCACAGAGAACTTCCAGATAAATTTGTAAGTCCTTAATACCATGTGCATGCATGCGAACACGCAGTCACCTTTTCCAACATGCTAAATGTAAGGTGTGTTAGGAGAACAATTTGCATTTGAGGTAAGCGGAACTGTCTTGATTTAAGGGAAAATTTCTGAGGCTGGGTGTTGCCCACCTGGAAAACCTAATCGACTGAAGCTACCTCTTAGGCAGTTTCCAGTCACATTGTCAGGGCTGAAAAGACCCCATGCAATAAAACCATGGCATAAGCATTTGAGGAAGTGTGCAGAGTAGATTGTTACATCCTGAGTCTGGGTGTCACTGTGCCCAGGGCACATGGAGGAAGAATGGCATGGTGGCCCACCCCCATGGGGACAGCCACAAGCATCACCACCATTCACCTCTTCCCCGCTGGCTTGGAGAGCGGAGACAAGACTAGGGGTGGGGAACTGGGAACAACAGGGCTGTCTGTCTGTCAGCATTGCAGATCACATTCTGTTACAAGTTTCTATTGTCGCAGAATTTTAATGCACAGGACCTTACTCGAAATAAGTGGTCTAGACCTCGGGAGCCATCTTTTATATTGTGGGTTTGATTTGACCTGTATTTACAAAATGAAGCACGTATATTCCATAGAATACACACAGCCATTAGAGGTTGCCTAAGGGTAACAAAAGGACGTCCAAGAGGACTGGACATGCCGGAGTTCTCCCCCCCATGTTCCGTTGTGTCTGCACTACAAGACGACAACAGTGGGCCACGGTGTCGTTCTGTGAGTCTGGAGCCACGGAGTCCAGCAGCTGAGCAGGAGTTACGGGCATGAGAGGGGAAAGACCCCACTGTGGTGTCTGTCCTGCTACCCACCACAGAGACCCCCACAAAGTGGCCGCTACCCTCTGTGTCACTCCTGCTGGTCAGCCTGGGCCAGTCTTTCCTGCCTGCTTCGCTGGTTGTCCTTGGTTAATTAGGTTGAAAATGGAGAAAGGAAAAGCTTTAACCCTATCTTCAAAGTAAGCAGATTGGTTATTTTGTTTTTCAAAGAAGAGGTCCTATATACAATTAAAACTTGTTTCTGGTAAACCTCATTCCAGGAAAGATGAGCTTTTAACAAAAGGCTTTTGACAGCTGCAGGCTATTGCATTTTTTTTAATGCGGAATGAAAAATCAATACATTTTTCTGGGTTATACATATTCAGAACAGGCCTGATATTTCCATTATAATGGAAAGTGGGTGTCTGCGCACATCTCGCCTGTCAGAGCTGCACCGCCGCATTTTCCAAGCCACTGCTAAATATTTCAAACCTGATTTGATTGTGGTTCATGACAGCTAATGTTTCTCAGCTCTTGAGCCTGCCGACAGGCAAACGCACTTTATTTCAACCCCACCCTCAAACATTGTTCCCCCCAAAGAAAAAGGAAAGAACAATTTCATTCTTCAGGGATCCAGATTGGTATATTATTTAAGTAACGCGATTGCCTGAGAGCTTTGGGTACAGACACCCTGATAGAAGAATTTCCAAATTTCTTTCACATCGAGGCATTAAGGGGGCTTTGTCAGGTTTGGGGGAAGGTTTGAATTAATCTACATTATCCTGTTAAGAGTTAGGAACAGAGGGACTAGTCATTGATTCGTCATTGATTGACTCCTCTTCCTTCAAGTCTGTAAGCAATTTGTAAATACCCCCAAAGGACATGGCACTCGGCCCCAGTTATCTGAAAACGGCATCGTTTTTTTAGCAACCGGCAAGTTTTCTTGGGTAACACGTTCAGGGAGTGTGCGCGGTGGTGGGAGTGCTGACTTACCGATGATGCCACCTCTGTTTTTGCCTCTGCCTGGTGCTCCTTCCACAAACCAATTTCCAGGTTGCTTAAAATATTGCTGCAACTCTCCATGGGGTCGCCAGTTGGCACACCCATTTGCTTTGGGAGCAGACTTCACCGCAGATCCGGAAACCTTGCGGGCACCTTCACCAACACGCATGAGGTTATGAACAGAACAGTTTGCATTTGTGATAAGTGAAACCACCTTGAGTGAAGGGGTATTTTCTGGACCTGTGGTATCATCATCCCAAAAACCTTAGCTGCCCTAGCAACCCTTCCCTTTTAGAATGTATTTATCTGCAGAAATTCTTACATCTGAGGGCTCTGCCCTTAACCAGGAGACGAGCAGGCTGGGTTTGGCACGAGCACTGTGTGGGAGAAGCGGTTATGAAAAGGAAGTGGTGATAGAAACATTTTTTAAAGGCCTTCAGCCAGTTTTACATGTAAGTTAAAGGCAGAAAGAAGGAACCCCGGAAGACCTCACAGTTATTCGAGATTTGTTTCTATTTGTCCAATCCTTCGACATAAAAATACCACCAAACAGGAGGGGTGCCCTAGTTCGAGGGCTCCTGCAGGGTGTATCCTATCAAAGTAGGCCTCTGGCGGGGGCGGGCACGGGTTAAAGGAATCCCCCCTGTCGTCTTAGAAACAACAGGCCTTCCGTCTGGAATACACCGGCCTGCTACCTCCTGCCAAGCACAGGCAGCACAGAAGGAGCAGAGATGACCTTCTCACCCAGGTCCCGGCCGGGCCCTTGAGAAAGCATTCCTGGTGCATTCTGGTTGTGTTTGGGAACATCATCAAACTCTTTAGGGAGAAGACGGTTTTGACTTGTCTGTTTCGGCATAAAAATGACATGGTGACTGTTGTATGTCTTGGTGAAGGAAAGCAACTGTCTTCTGAGGGAAAGACAGGATTTTCCAGATGAAACCAGATTGTCGGTCCATCAAGTCTTTACTCGTTCCCACCATCTGTCAGTAGCTGATATTATAGGAAAAAAATTGACTTCTGTCATGACCCTGGCCAGTTGCCACTGACTTCACGGGGGGAAAATGCAGTCTGTGATCTATGGGGGAAAACCTCTTTCGTTTCTGTGTCTTACCAGCACATGGGTATCAAGTATGCATTCCTGAGAGGAACGAGGGCTGGGTAGCCAACTCCAGAAGCTGAGCAAGGCCCCAGCTCTCTGTGTCAGAGCTGGGGGGCATCGCATTCCCGGTTCCCACCTGTCTCCAGTGCAGGGAGATCAGGCCCCTCCCATGGGTGCCCGAGGCCTGGGTCTAGTGAGTGGAGTTGGTTTAGGCTTTTGGGACCAATAAAATGTACACTGCCTGCAAAGCATTGTAGGCCTGAGCTGTCCAGACGAATTCATAGTTTGCATCTCTGTTTTTTAATAATTTCTCTCCCTTTATTGGTATTCAGAGCTCACAGTTTTCTGGTTACTGACAGCCTGGGCTTTCATCCATTTTAAAAAGCTATTTTTCTTCTTGCTGTTGATGATGATGGTATAAAGACAGATGGTGTAACTTCTTATGAATGTCCTATTTTATTTCCCCAGGACCAGACAGTTCACTTGAAGACATATATTACTTCCACATGCTCAGGTTAGGCAGCCCAGACAGTGTGCCTCCTGCAGCTAGCTACCCTTCTAGGGCTGGCCATGCAGAGGGCGACACCTGTAGGTTACACGTGGAACTTCAGGCAAGCGCTTGCTTGCCTGAAGGAGGCCTGACTTTTCAGCTGGGGTTGAGAGGACTGGCTCTCTTGTGAAGGAAGCTGGATTGTCTGGGAGTTTCTTAATCATATCTTCTTCAACCAAGCATGTAACAGTCTTTTAGTTGAGTGAGTCACAAATGTTAATTTTAAATTTAGGAACTCAGAAAGACTTGATTCTAAAACGTAAAAGGAGAGGGAAAAAAGAAAAGTAAGTTTCTAAATTAACCTTTATTGTCTGTTCTCTCATTGAAACTCACTGCCTTCCCTTTTCTGCTTACAGTAGGGCAGGAGGAAAAAGACAAGTAGGCTCACAGAATGAGGGCTCCGGGAATACTCACAAAGCCCCATGTGGCTTCCTGGCGCACTGCATCAGGGATGTCCTTATTCTCCAGAGTGTCTGTCTCCTGAATCGATATGGTCACTCTGCTGCTGACCCCAGTTCTTTGTGCCTTTCCAAACAAGAGTCCCTGACTCTGCTCAATGGCTGTGGCCCACATACTGTGCGAGAGAGGCACTGCGCATCACCATGTTAGGGTGCTCTGTGTTTTGTTGGTGTTAGCCTCTCTCTGTGTCCATCCTGTGAGTGTGTGTGTGTGTGTGTGTGTGTGTGTGTGTGTGTGTACTGGAGAGGAGAGGCCATTGAGCCATCTCTTTTCAAACCAGATTCGATTAATGTATCACCACCACAGATACATTGTATGCAGCAAGTATTGGGGCAAATGAGTATATTTTAAAAGACCTATGTATTTTGGGCAGACCCAGTGTAATACTATCGATTGAATGCTGGTATCACTGTTCAAAGATGGATTTTATAATTATGGCGTTGAGCAATTTCATCAAATGCCTAAAAATATGCTTTGAACATCATGCCTGAAGATAATTAAGATGGTAAATATATCATACTGTGTAACTTGCTTGTTATTGTTATATGTATATATTTTTCTCTGCTAAATGGAATATAGTGTTACTCTGGCTCTGTATATCTGATTAGCTTCAAAACATGGTTGCCTTATTTTTCTCTGTTTGGACTAAGGGTGGGTCGGGGAGACGATGTTAACTTCACCATACAGTTAGGCAAAAAGGAGATGTTTAAATTATGTGCAGACTCCCCTTAGCTGGAGGTGGAAACAAGCAGTATCTCACTTTGTTCATGTTGCCCCTGACCAGCTCATAAATCCCCTGTTGGTGACAATGAAGGAAGAATGTTCTCCGACCCCCTAGTTCAATTTTTAGTCCTTGGACTTCCATTGTCCTTTCAGGAAGAATTAGGAAAATCTGACTCAAAAATAGATACTTTTTCCCTCAAGTGTTTGTATAACCCCTCCGAGGTCAGGATACTCTGAACTCCTTTTACTTCTGTTGTGAGATAAAATATAGAAGCTTTTTTCTGGAGGGTTGGAGGGCATCACACCTTAAAATACTGAGAGGTAGAGTTGCAGTTGGAGGGGCCCACGAGGGTACTGGGAAGAACCCCGAATCCACGATCCCAGCTGGGACCTTCACATCTGGGTCATCCTCTTCTTCCTCACTTGGGCAAGTGGCATTTTATTTCGTGGTTGGAAATGACTATTCTTCTACCTTCACTAAAGCATTATGTGTTGAGCTGGAGAAAATTTTCTTGGTTAGTTTTAAACAGTGGCGAGTAAAGAATGGAGTGACTTCAAAAGAAAAGTCTATGATTTCACTACAGTTTCTTCTCCTCCTCGCCACTGATACCTGGTATGCCCACAGATGACATTTTCTAGAACTCCTCACGCCGATGAAATCATATCACTGATATTTTATGACTCTTCAGAGTATAAAAAAAGACTTAAAGAACAAAACGAAGCAAGAAAACCCCTCCCACCATGGTCTGGCACACGCACAGGCACTTCGAGGCCTATGAGGGGTCCACGACTGAGTCTAGTCTAGTTCAGTGCCAGGACGCACTGGGTTGGAGCTAGGCAAGAAGCTCCTTTTTTGTACTTTCAAGTGTGAAATTTTGCTTTTTCAAGTGTGAAAGACTTGCATGCCACTTTAGGAATTTGGATGGAGTTACTTCTTCAGCAGGGTTGGCTTTTCAATAAGAAAAGCTCAAATGAGGCATTCAGAATCCATCTGGAATACACCTAATGTCCACACGTCTAGAGTGAGTCAGTCTCGTTCCAGTGAGCAGGGGTGGGGGACAGTCCCCACTGCTCACACCCAGACCTCGGGGTGGCTGTAGTGCAGGCAGCCTTGCAGGGGCCACTGGGAGGAGAGGAGGGACAGTCACTGGTGTCTGTGTTCTGTGGTTGGTAACTCTTTGGTGCAGGAGCCCAGAGCTCTTCATCTTCTGTCTGCTCTTAATACTGGTATTTTGTTTTTCTATTTCAGAGGAAGCCATTGAAGATGTTGAAGGGCCCAGTGAAGCAGCTGCTGACCCAGAGGAGCTTGCTAAAGACCAAGAGGGTGGAGGCGAGAAGGACCAGGGCAAGTGGACAGGTAGTGTGTGTGCGGCTGCCCTGGAAGAGCGAGGCTGA
>PVKM010039969.1:0-13585 GCA_004027735.1 Carollia perspicillata | reverse complement strand
AGATTTTATTACTGTGTGCTTGATGAAAAAACTGATCTCGTGGAGATCAAAAGACTCAGGTCTGGAGCTCTTTCCTACAGAACATATTACTTCCTAGATGGTTTTGATATCAGTGGGGAGTTGTTTCCTCTTCCCTTTCACATCTTTAAAAGAAGCGTATCCAATTTTACTGTTATAAGAGATAAATTTTATTTTAATCATAACTGCGCATTACCTTTTTAGTTTAGAGGTAAAGTGTGAATAAAGGAAACTTTCTGCACAGCAAATAATACTATAGCATGAACTAACTTTCCTTATTCATAGCTTGAACAAATAGTGTCTCCATGAAAATAAATTAATTTCCATAATGCCACATCAGGTGAGCCTTTTTTGTGGTTTAGACTAAGTAACACACACTCTATTTTAGCAATAAATGCTAGTAAGAGAGGCAGGGTAGCTTCTGAGGGCATGGACTCTGGAACCACAAACTGTGTGACTTACTAGCTGTACAATCTTGGGCAAATTACTAAACATTTATGTATCTTTTGTTGGTAAAATGGGGATAGTAATAGTATCTACCTCATAGAATTTTCATGATTAAATGAGCCAATATATACAGAATGCTTCAAAAGTGTCTGACACATATAGTTATAGTAATTGGTTATTATTAATAACTATATGATATTGTCACTTTTAAATGACCTAAACTTTTGTGGTAGAGTGCTTGTAAAACTAACCCCAATTTTCTACTTTCCCACATATCCACCATCTTTGCAGCTCCTTATGTGCAAAGGGTGTAAAGGAAGTCTGTTTCCTCTGGGCTGGCATCATAACTTGCTCTGGACAAAAGAATGTGGTAGACGTGATGGAGTGCCAGTCTCGAGCTTAGGCCTCCAGGGGACTTTTGTGCTTGTGTATTCTCTCTCTGAGCATTTTTTTTTTTTTTTTTTTTTTTTGCTGCTACAGGCTAGCCTTCTGGATGATGAGAGATATGCATGGTCCAATCATCCTTGGAGCTTCAGTCAACTGCCAGCCAACTACTATCTATATGAATTAGACCTCTCGAGACCAGCCAGCCTCCAGCTGACCTGACAAATGATTGCAGGCACGTGGGCAAACCCAGCTAAGAAGAAACTAGTCCAGATCAGCAGAAATGCCCAGCTAACTCATAAGTGGTTGTGATTGTAAGGCATTGAGTCTTGAAGTATTCTTATGCATCACTACTTGGTTGATTAAGCCATTAAAAAGTGCCAAGGAGAGAAGGCCTCATATCTCATTCCCAATATCTCAAGTCATGCTGGTTTCTAAACCAACACCATGTCCTTTAGAATTTTTTTTTTGCAGGTAAATAACCAACAAAGCTAAAATCAGAACCAGCTCACATCAGAATGGGCAAATAAACTATAGGCATGATGTCTCCTCAATTGGTCAATCCAAAAGTCATGGGAGACACTGCCAATAAATTACAGATCTCAGCAACACACTGTGCACCTTAAACTTTCACAACGTTCCATGTCAATTACATACCAAGAGAACTGGGGGGAAAATCACAGATCTCACTTTGGGCAATTTTCACCAACAAGAGCTGGTACTCAATTTAGCTGGATAATGTGCAAAATAAACAATTTTCTTACCTTGCTTTTATAGTAATTTCAAAATTATTAAACTTCTTATGGCCAATGAAACTACTTTCTGGTTCTATTGAGACAGAAAAATGTGGCAACACTGAAAATAAAAAGAAAAAGGCAATGTTACCACTTAAGAGCAGCCTTCTTTCTGGTACAGTTGATGGACCATCAACACAACATTCAGCTGTCATCATTATCATTATCAATAACAATGACATCGCTGGGAAGCCTCCCATTCCACCAATCAGAGGTCAGTGCAGCTCTTTGTACCAGAAGCACTTTGTTTATACTTGGATTACAGCATTTGTTATAAGCAATTGTTTATTCTCTGACTAGAGTATGGGCTCCTTGAAAATAGACTGTTCTCTATTTATCTTCATATATCTCCCCCTCTCACCCTTCTCATAAGTCTTTTTTTTGTCCCCATAGATTGTGCATTGTTGTGTTTTTATTTTCACTTGTATCATGTCTTAAACATAGTAAATGTTTAACAATGTTTATTAAATTGAAAATAAAAAATTCTTATTTATTTTTAAAGCTTTTTTAAAAATGTATTTATCTTTAGAGGGGAAGGGAAGGAGAGAGGGAGAGAAATATCAATGTATGGTTGCCTCTCGTGTGTCCCCTGCTGGGAACTGGCCTGCAACCCAGGCATGTGCCCTGACCGGGAATTGAACTGCGGTTGTTTGGTTTGCAGGCCCTTGCTCAATCCACTGAGCTACACCAGCCAGGGAAATTCTTGCTTATTTAATGTTTCCGTCTTTTGTCCAATAGATAAAATCAACCCAATTCCTAAACTCCAGCATAAAACTCTAACTTTAGTCATGAAGAGAGAGGTTATAATAAACTATAAGAAATAACATCCATGCAAAATTAAAAATCAGAGCAGAAAACAGTTGTTTTCTTTCTATTTCTTGGTATCTTGATTGCCCAAGAGAAAACAATATCTCCTGTTAAAATATCACTGCCTTCTCTTTATACCACTTCAGACTGTGTACCAAGGCTTATGGATTCTAATCCTATTAACCTATACAACAGTTGATAGAAAATTGGGTGATTAAGTGACCCTGATATTGTAGACAAACAACACCTGGCACACGGTTTCAGTGAGATAGCCAGCTTCAGATATGGCTCATGTGTTTTCTAGATGGTGAAGGCTAGAAGAAAAAGAACAATGCAATTTGCTGCCCTGGGTTGCTTTCCTGTGTTATCGAAGATCCAGGCAGGCATGGTCTCTCCAGGATATAAAGTGCAAGGAAATATTTTACCCTTTCATCAAATACCCACTTGCCATGTTGGAGGAACATTCCTGTAGGCAGCGACATACCAGTGAACAAGATAAACACAAACTCTGTCCTTAATGAGCTCACAGTTAAGCACGGAAGACAGGTATAAGCCAAAAAAAATTATACAGATAAACACCTAACCCACAGTTATGAAAACTGGTATGAAGAAGTACAGAGAACCCTACTCAGGAAAGAGAATGCAGGGAAAGCTTCTATGAATAAATGAATTTTCAATTGAGACTCGAAAGGTGAGTAGGAATTGTCAAGGCAATTAGGGAGGAGGAAGTGTTGTAGGCAGATGGGACATCATGCACAAAGTCACCAGTGCAGGAGGGAAGCGAGGGCAAAAAGAGGTATATAATGAGGCTGAAGAGGGGGAAGTCCAGCTCAAAATAATGATCCTGACTTTCACTATAAAAGAAATGAGGAGCTACAGGAGATGTTTCGATAGTGAAATAATATGATGAGATTTGCATATCAAGATTATTTTGGCTAATGCCAAGGGAGAAGAGTTGGAAAGCAGAGATGGCAATTAAGAGGCTTTTGCAATAATCTGGGAGAGAGCCTGGTGATGAATCAATGAGGGTGGCCCCAGGTAATAAGAGGTAGATGAATTCTAGGTATGTGCAGGAAGCAGCAAAAACACTTAGAAGGAGGGAGGTTGGTTGTAATTACATATATTGAAGACCTATAATCTTCAAAGTTGAGTTTAATTGTAACAAATTTTTTGTCACTGTTTTGTTTGTTAATTGTTCAAATTTGTCTATTTTCCATATTAACAGTCTCCTGGGTATTAAAAAATGACTTCAAGCAAAAGAAAGTTAAATTTGTTATCAGAGCACATGAATGATCTAATAAACAACTATTAAGATGGAAAGACTAAGCTATTTATATGTTAATTATTATTCCATTAATATGATTGATTTCAAAATAAGAATATCTTTAATTTCCAAATAAATATATTAGGGATTTGTGAACCAGAAGGAAAATAGCACTGGACTAGAGGTGAGGAAATCCAATTGTTGTCCCTGTTCGGCCCCTAGTGGATTGTAATGACTTTAGTAAACCATCTATTGGTCTTTCTGGGTTCCACTCACCTCATCTCTAATTAAGTTTCTCCTAAAATCATAATTCTGGAAAAAGACCTTAACTAGTCAAACTCCTCTGGGGGCTAGGTCTCTTCAGGTTCTATGATGAGGAACACAGGTCCAGAGAGGTCGGTGTGCTTATTCAAGGTTAATAAGATCATGCTGAACTAAAGCCTAGGCACTGGGACAACCATGTCCCTCCACCCCCTCCACCAGTACATCTAACCACACCAGTAGGCTCTTTCATCTTCAGGGAATGATTCTGCATTAAGTTCATTAATGAAAATAATTATTGTAAAAACACTAATTCATTATAGGTAAAGTTTTAATTGTCAGAAATTACCATATTCTTTAACTTCAAAATATGTAGTCCCAGTTGTTGTAAAGTCCTCCTTATATTTAGCTTGAATTTTCCATACACCATATCTGTGAAAGCAAAATATTTAAAATTAATGAAGTCATCAAATAGTTTTAATTTACCTAGTGGGAAGCTAATCAATTCCTGTTTTAAGGAGGGAGAAGTAAGTAAAGGTGTATAGAGCCAAAGTAATTATATTTTGTTTGCAATAAACTGAAAAAATTGAGTGTTTTCAGGATAATAGAAACTGTTTAGTAATTAGTTTTTCAAATATTGTGTTATTTTTTCAGGTATTTTATCTTAATATTATCAATAACTTTGAATTGAAGAGCTTACGACACTTGAGAATTTACTTGATCTTGGAACTTAATTCTACTAACATAATATTAAAATCTATGGCATAGTAAAAAATTAATAATAATGTCTCTAGAAACATATAATGCAGGTTAAGCCCATCCAGATGATAAAATTCATACCTCGTGTAAAAGAAACTAGAGCTGGAAACGAAGTATGGTTTGCTTAAAGAGAAAAATGACCTGAATGTAATTAAAAACTTTCAGTCAAAAATATTTACTAAGCACTGGATTAAAAACTGGAGATAAAAAATAAATAAGATAAATGAGTCCTTGTCTTCATAGACCTAATAGACCATGGGAGTTTAAATTTTTTACTTTTCCGTTTACTAGCAGGCTGGACTTGGGGAAGCTGCTTGACCTCATTTGTGAAATGGGAAGGATAGCATTTACTTTGCACATTGTTTACACAATCAATAAATGTAATTTTATCATCATCATTAATTCAACGTGCCTGTTATATTGAAGTGGTGGGGATATAGCAGTGAACAATACAAACATGACCACTGTCCTCAGGGAGTTTTCAGTCTACTGGGGAATAAATGGGCAAGTATTGTAAATAACTAAATAAATAATTGCAATATTGAAATAAATACCACTAAGAAAATAAGCAAGAGAATAAAAGAAAGAGAGGGACTACATTAGATCATGTGTCCAGGGATAACCTCTTCGAAAAGGGAGCATTTACCCCATGTCCTACAGAATGGGAAGAAGCCAGCCTTATGAGGAATAAGGGGAAGCACATTCCAAGCAGAGGGGACAACATGTACAAAGGTACTGGGGCAGGAAAGTCCTGGCCATGAGAGGCTACCATGGCTGACACCTAATCTGTCACAAAGCAAATGGCACAAGATGAAAAAATGATAACAATTAGAGGAATGATAATACCTATAAAATAGGTTAAATTCTGTGCTTCAAAGCATGTAATATTTTCAAGAAAGTATACAACTTAAAAATTATCTGATACATTTAAGTCCCCCAATTTCATCCAAGTTTCTAGATAATCTTCTGTATAGTAAATTAACTGCAAACCCCCTTACAGAGGGCAGAGCAAAAAATGACCATAAAAAGATTTTGCTTTAAAGTAATACTGTAGCCATTTTTAGGTACACCTACTTTATTTGCCTACTCTAAGATCCTTGAAGGCAATGACCATGGATTCTTCCTTTCTATTCTACATCTCTCATTCCAACTGTACTTTGCACATACCAGGAATATGTTACTAAATATTTCTTACATTGGATTCTGTTTAAACACATTCTTAAATCCTTTAACATGAGGCCAAGTGAAAGAACATCCTCTGAGAACATCCTCTTTCTTAAAGTTTGATAGTCTATGCAGAAAAGCCTATAGAAGAGTAATATTTTTATAACTTTCACAGCAAGGCATAGGACAACACCACCTTTTTAGTCTGATAGTCTACTAGATTTCCATAAAGGGCGGAAGGCTGATGGTTTTGATTTTTTAAAAAAAGCCCAACGTCTATTTTTCACTCTTCCAAATTTTAATTTGTCTGTAAAGCAGATTGGCGAGAAGTTTTAAGAAGTCCTACCCCACCAAAATGAGTCAAGCTTCTCGTTACTCTTTAAAAGATTTTGTATCTCCTCATTTCTTTTATTCTGACGCCCTTTGTTAACACTAGGTGGTTTCATTTGACTGATGATCTGCCTCACCATCAAAAGCTCCAGATGTGCTTTTTAGAGAAAACTTTATTAACAAATATTTTTAAATACTTAGGATTAGGTGGAATCTTGAAATCAGGAAAAGAGATAATTCCAGTATAATCATTTTCTTCCATAATGTCAACACTTGATTCATCAGGATCCTTTGAATAAAAACAACATCAAAGCACATAAACCACATTAAAAATTAACTGATTATATTATTTTTGATCTACAGACAGATTTACTAACAAATATCCATGTCTTCAAATTAGATACGAAGGAGAAAGATTATTTAAATGTATTGAAGACAAATAAGGTTCATTTAAGCCACTTCCCTCCCTCTTTCCCCTTCTCCATCTCCTTGCACACACACACACACACACACACACACACACACACACACACACACAGGTATAAATCAGCATCCAGGTATCCTAGCCTCAGTTATCTAGAGATGGGACTCAATTCTCTGTGGTATAATTTTAAAAAGTTTAACAATAACTGATGTTATAATAAATCAAATGTGGACTTACAGGCTTTATAGATACCAGCATCTAAATTTCTTATCTGTTCATTTGAAGTTTTTAAAGCAAATACACTATAAAATGCATTTATTAGCTAGATACTTTATAACCGCAGTATGTTCATTTTGAGCTTTATAAAACATTCAAACTAGTTAAACAAACTTTAAAGTTTTCATAAAGCTTCCCCATAAGCTTCCTTTTGTGTGTGGGTTTGAAAATTACTGAAATGAGGTTTCGTATTGTCTTTGGACAACGTGTAAAGGTCCATTTTGGTCTACACACAGAAATTAACCACCATATGCTGTGACTGAGAAATTCATGTTTGGGATTTATTTTTAATCCTCACCATAGGATATGTTTATTGATTTTAGAGATAGGTGAAGGGGGAGAAACAGAGAGAAACATCAATCTGTTGCCTCCCGTATGCACCTTGACAGGGGATGGAAACCACAACCTAGGTATGTGCCCTGACCAGGAATCAAAACCACAACCTTTTGGAGTATGGGACAATGCTCCAAGCAACTGAACTACCTGGCCAGGGGCATGGTTGGGATTTTAAGGTATTTTTTCTCAAGTTGCAAAGGTCCATTTTGAAAAAAGAATTAGAATTGAGACTAAGTATCCTCCGGTCTATTCTTTATCCCTGCAGTTCATGGTGTTTCTAAAATGATCTTTCTTGAGTGCTGTTTTTCAGGACACTCTGCAAGCTGATGCCCCACTGCTTTGGGATCCGACTCCTCAACGCTGTCTTCTTGGGACAGCTCTTACACAAGACAACAGGCATTCATTCTTTCTTGTGTGGTGTCAGGGTTCTGCATCACTGAAGTTCCAACATGGAGGGGCGCAGGAGGTGAAATAAATAGCATCTGTCCGCATGCGGTAGTATTTTCTTTGTTCTTCCTTCCTTTTCTCTTCTTTCCTTTCTTTTCTTTTCTCTCTTTCTTCTTTAGACTTATTTATTTATTTTTGTTCATGTACCGTTGTCTCCATTTTTCCCGCTAGCACTTTCCAACAGAAAAAGGGCATTCGAGCTGGCATTGCCTCTCCTTTATTCTCTCCCAGACTTCTGACATCAGTCAGCCAGTTTATGTACTAGCCTCATTTCTTACTTCTTCCTGCTGCCATAGCTAAACTCATGCTGTATATTACATGAGAAGATCTTCACTTTTTTTTTTAAACTATGGCATTCTTTTCATTAGGACCAGCTCAAGGCTTCCTTTATCTACTCTATTCCAGAAAGGGATTACATCATCCTTTAATCTCATCCCAATTTTGTCTTCCCTCTGAGCTCCAACATCATTTGTCCTACTACACAATTTGTTTTGTTTGCTCTAGTATGGTTTTATTCTCTGGTATCTATATACAGAGTCCAGCACAAATAATGCCTCTTTTTTATTACAAAATCTTTTATTACAAAATTATAAGCACGAAATTCTGTAACATAACGATATCACACTCAAGCACACCCTATGACATTATAGGTGGAATGTTCAAATTAAAACTATAAACTATTACATCCATACTATTGCCATACCAACCACACTTAAGCAGGTGTTGCTTCTGCCAGACCCTGTATGAATGTATACCTATTCTTCTAAACTCAAACCTTGGGTTTCCAAGAAAAAAACTCACAGCTCCTGAGCCCATACAGACCCATGGCTATAAACACATGAATTCACATTGGAGTCTGGATTTATTGTGACTTCTATAAATCAGCGTCCTCGTTCCTGTCAATGCCATTCCCACTTGCTTCCTCTCCTTACCCTCTAGTTCAGGTAGTCTGAGAGGCCTCTCTCTGCATTCCTTCTGCTGCCAACATGACAATGCCTCTCTCTGCTCCAGACTTCTGCGGCAGCCCAGAGTGGGTTTCCCTTACTCCACATTCCTATACTTCCACCACATAGCAGTGCTCATGGCTACAAATTTCCCTTCCATCCTTTGTCATAGTTCCCTACAGTAAATCTACAGAAGCTTCCTACAACCTGCCATGCAAAGTCTTCTAGGTCTGGTCCAACTTTCAAATCTTATTTACCCTTCTTTTCCCAGGGATGCCTCCTCACTTGAATGAGATTGTTTTCTTTCTGTCCTGTCCCTCTCACTTGTGACCATCATTGCTTTTCTAGCAATCCTCCTGCTTCTTCTCCACATAGCTAAATTCTACTCATTGTTCCAGGTCCAGTTCCAATTTCACTTCTTTCCTGAAGTGTCCCTTGGCCTCACTGATCTCTTTGAATTCCTGGAGTTTACATGTTATCAACAGTTATCAACCACAATCTTGAAACACTCTGATGTTTCACAAGTAATTCATTAATAATAGTCAGATGTAAAAGTTTGTAAAGGTTTATGATTTTTATGATTTATAAAGGATTCAGAGTTTTCCTATACATTACTTTTTTTTCCTTGTGTTTTTGGAAAGGTTTTGTTTTTGTTTTTCAGTAGGAGAAAAGGTGCTGTAGCCTATAATGAAAGACCATTACTAATACACCTACTGTTAATAGATGAGCAGTTAGTTATTTCCCCACAAAAATCTTGTAGGGTTGTAGCACAAACTGGGCAAGGCCATGGGCATTTATTGCACTTGTACCTATCATCTGTTATGTGTGTCATGGCTGATAAAAGGTTGATAACTGCTAATCTTTATCTCATGGTTTAGTACTATTTTCACATGTATATTAGTTACTATACTCTAAGTTCCTTAAGTGTAAGTACCATAGATTGTAATTCTTTATCTTGAATTATACAAATTTTAAAATCTCATAATAGGTATTCAACTAATTCACACAGGAGTGTCTAACCCGCGGCCTATGCGGCCTAGGCCATATGTGGCCTAGGATGGCTATGACTGTGGCCCAACACAAAATCGTGTATTTACTTAGCACCATTTTTTTTGCTCATCAGTTTTCGTCAGTGTTTGTGTATTTAATGTGTGGACCAAAACAACTCTTCTTCTTCCATTGTGGCCCAGAGATGCTAAAAGGTTGGACACCCTTAGTGATTGATGGATGTTCTTGAAGAAATAAATCATGAAGGATGTATTTAAATGATTTAGTTTAAAATCATAAGTTGTTGGGATTTAATTTTCATGAGCTCTTTACACACGTTTATTTTAGAGGCATAGACCTACAATGATATATTCACAGAAAGTATTCAGTCACCATTTACAGAATTTTGAATGAGTCAGTATTGAATTAGAGAGGGGTTATGAAATAACATCTTATTTTAAAAATGGGTTAAATTATTTAGACAAATAATACACTCACCACAAAAGTTAAGACAGTTTCTCTTTTGGCTGGCTTCAAGTCATCATTCAGTGAATAAACTCTAACCTTTACTGTAAGAATAATTGATAGCATCAAAACCTCTAAACACAAGGGTATTTTGGTTTTTAACAACAATCATCCTTAAAAGAGATGAGTCTCATTACAGTAAATCAATACATGGTCAATATACCAAAATCCATTTTCAAAAGAAAGAAAAAGTTTGCAGATGTATAAGAATTCTTTTGGATTTCTTTAAAAAGTTAATTCTAGTGAATTTACGTACAGTTCACTTTGTTAAAATACATTTACATACAACTTTTTTTTTGGAACACATATATAGTACAAAATTACATGTATCTATAACTAGGCTATTGTTTATCAAGAATTTCATAGTAGCAAAACAGTAATGTCTACCATATGGTTATATGGGAGTATAATATATTGTCTCATATTAGAGTTAAAGATTAATGGAAGATTAGGCAGTTTGATTCAGACATTATATACTCCTATAACAAGGCCCCAAATAATCTCTCACTGTTGCTAAAGTCATCTTTGAATTGTATAGTTTTGTTATATTTATTGAGCCAGATCACACAATTGTTCTCTCATTGTTAAAAGCATAATGTCAGTGACTCAATAACAATTAGTTCTCTTCTATTTCTTTCTGTCGATTAGTAGATTCCCACCTTTTAAAACAAACGTATCTGCTTAGCTTTTAACTCATAGCTGTTTGAGATATGCTTATCTAGTTCCAATGACAAATTGTTGTTCCTATAGTATTTTACTCACATGCAAATCATTTTATGGCCAAAACTTGGCCCACAAAATAAAACTTAACTGGCATCATAAACCTTTTTTAAAGAGTCCGTATTATGCAAAGCTCTACATAAACAGCCAATATCTCTGAAACTGGTTTCATTAAGACCATAGGATTAAAGCAAAATATTCCATAAATCCCCCCAGCTCTGCTATATCCTTACGCTCAGTCCTATCTCCAACCTCGAATTCTCCCTTCTGCCTTATGAACATTTCTGGCCCAGGCCTGAGCATCACAAGGATGTTTACCATAGGCAGTGTGCTACAAAAACTCAGGCCCTGGAGGTCAAAACTTTGGTTTCACTCCTGCCTCTGCCACTTCTTAGTGTGATCCTAAGCACAATACTTAATCCCTCTAAATCGTAATTCCCTCCTCTGTAGAATGGGGCTGCTAGTATTTGCTTCATAGTGTTGTGAGAACTAAGTGAGACAAAGCTTTTGCACAGGCCTGGCACATAATAACTAATCAACAAGTGATCATTATTTCTATGACTGCTACATGTCTACTTTCTAGCTAGTTTGTGTTTAGGTTAGAAAATTAATCATGTCTTCAGAGCAGTGGTGTATTGGAGACGAGACCAATAAATTTTTGTGCCAAAGATAATGGCTTTGAATTTTAAAAGAGGTATTAAATGCCTTCTATGTGAGGCACTCTGCTAGGCACAGAGATACGCGGTGAAACAAATCAGGCACAAAGTCTTCTAAAGGAGTGGAGGAGGAGAGGCGAATACATGATCACACAGGTATGTGTAAAAATCTGGGGATGAGAGGTGCTACAAGGGACACTTCCTGGCTTTCTAGAAGTGTCGTCCGGGCTGCCTTCTTTGAGATGATATGTAATGGTTGAGTAGGAAGTAATAAGGCAATGGAGGGTCATGAATGTAGCAGACAAGAGGTACATCCCATCCTTAATATAGATGGGAAAATGGTGTGAGCAAGCACCAGAAAAGAGGTCAGTTTGGCTGGTGTCCACAGACTAGGTGGAGCACGCTGGACGAGGAAGCTAGAGGGGAAGGCAGGACACAGCCTGTACGGATCTGAAGGATTCAGGCCCATATCCTGAAGTCCTTTATCCTATAAAGCCTTGAAGATTTAAACGTTTATCCTAGAGATGCTTATACTAAAAATCCCTCAAGAATCTTCAGATTAAGTGTGCATCAGGACATTAGAACTACAAATAGCAAGATTCAACCAATTTTAAAAGAATTACTTTTAAGTAATGCTTTTTCATCTGTGTACATATGGCTTCGTGTTACTCCACAGATTAAATAATAATGGAAAACGCTTTCCTAGTGCTTACTCCCTGCTAGGCACTTTTTAAAAAGTGCTTTACACTTAAGAATTTACTTAACACATCTTTATGAGGTATGTTCTAGTATTATTTCCATTTTGCAAATGAGAAAAGTGAGGCTCAGAGAGGCTGAGTAACTCCCACAGGGTCATGGAGCTAGTAATGGCCTGAGCTGGGATGTGAACCCAGACAATTTGGCTCCAGAGTCTGCTTAGTAGAAATTAGAGGAAAGTTCTCTAGTTTTCCTATATGATTAGAATACGGGAAGATGCCAAGTCTTCTCACAGTGAAGTCCTGATAGAGAAATAATATATGAGTCTGTTCTTAAGGAAAGCCATGACAGCTAAGAAAAGTCCCGGGTTTTGGGTATCAGACTACTTATTGGACAAAGACTGGAGAACCTAAGTGGTAGGCAGTGTAAATAGGCCCCAATTAATGAAGCATCCTCTAATATAGAAGGAGGACAGGGCAAGGATATATTTGTTTCTGGGCATACTTATGTTCAAAAGGGTCCAAACTTTACAGGCAGAGACTATCTCCTTGTATACGAAGTCATCTTGAGTCAAGAGATTGTACTATTTTGGCAATGATATTCTATCCACACCATGAACAATATTCCACCCTCTCTAGACTTTCCCTTCTCAACTGACCAGAACAGGCACTTCCGCTGGAAGGGTAATGTACAGGCCTGTTCCATCCCACTATTGTCATCGTCACCATCGACCAACATTTGGCAAGTATGCACTGGGTGACAAGTTTTTCAACGAAGCTGGCCAGTCCTGCCTGCCTTCCTCTGTCCTTCCCCAGGGATATCATTATCAAAACACCATAACCTTACCATCCCACATATAGTTCCCTCATAATTCCATCTCCCATGTGCTCAAAAGTCATTGAGGATGAGAGGGAGATACGAAGGAATCGAAGACTTGCAGACACCTGAACATATCTAGTCACCATTCACACTTTTCTGCATTTTACTTTTGGTCCTTTGGGAGTAAGTCCAGTTATTCCTTAATTACAGTGTTTTGGGCTATCCTGCCCTTTCCCTCTCCCAGAAGAACCATGGATATGAAATAACATTCTAATAGGAACTTTCTTAGGTAGACTGTCCTGAGAAAAATGGTATTTACATACTTCTGTGATCTAGCTTATTCTTTGCTGAAACAGCTTATCTTCTAGGGTTGGATTTGTTTTCTCAATTTGAGGGTTAGCTCCAAAGTAACAGAACTTTTTAAATGAATGTGCCTCCATAATAAATTATTTTCCCATTGCAAAAATTATAGTGTTGGCAATTACATCTCATATTTGTTTTTTTTTTTGTTGGAGCTCTGAAACCTC
>PVKM010039968.1:0-13599 GCA_004027735.1 Carollia perspicillata | reverse complement strand
CAGATATTGTATTCTTCATTTCTTCCTGGTTCTTGCTCATAGTTTTTATTTTTTCTTATACTGTTATAGTTCCCATTCAGTTCCTTGTGGGTTCCTTGAGCATCCTTATCACCATTCTTTTGAATTCTATATCTGATATTTTGCTCACCTTCATTTCATTTAGCTCTTTTACTGGGGAGTCTTTCATGCCCTTTAATTGCAGGTTATTTCTTTGTCTCCCCATTTTAGGTGACTATTTTTTGTTTCTGTGATTCCAGTTGCTCTGCTTTTCCAGCTCTCTTCGGAGAGAGAACTTCCATGGTAGGGGTTCCATGGAAATCAGTGGTGTGGTCTTTTTGATCTCCTTCTCCAGATTCTCTATGGTTGCCTTTTCTTCTGTTCCTGTGGGCTCTATTTTTGTACTTGGGCTTTGCCTGTTGGTTCTTACTTTGTTGGTGGATTCTCCCTTCCAGTAAGTTTACTGGTATTCTCCACTCTCACCTTATCTTGTATTCTGTTGTACACATGTTGGTTAAGAAGGCAATACTACCAGACAGCCAAACCTATGCCAGGAAAAACAATCCCCCTACCACATTAGCAGTCTTAACTAGAATTGAACTAAGATTAATAAAGGTGAAGAGAGATTAGGGATATTATAAGATAAGACAAAGGGAACATAACATGACTAAAAGCGGGGGGAATTTTTGTTCTGGGGTAAGATGGAGGATAATTGATGAGAATTGGGATAGAATCAAGGCAAAGAATGGGAGAGAACAAAATTTGAAACATAAGTAAAACTCGAAAGGGCAATAGGTACAATGGGATAGGAAGAAGGAAGTTTATACTATGAGTTCTGAAGTAAAACTGAAGTACTGGACCAACCAGAGTAAAACTGCAGAAAAAACATAGCAAGGTCAATAGCAATGACAATTGAATGTAGTTCAATAAAGGTAGAATGGGAATAAGAGTATTTTAAAACAGTGAAAAGTGAGTATGAGATGTCTACAGTAAAGAAAGAATGACTTTGAGGGGATGGAGGAAGCAAGCTAATAAAAGTAAGGAGTAAAGCCCAGGTTAAGAGAGGAAAATAAAGAAAGAAAAGAAAAAAAGAAGAAAATGGGAGAGGAAAAAAGCATAAAGGAAGAAAAGGAGAAAAAGTTTTAATGAAATAAAATTCAGTACTCTACTTGTCAGGGGCAGGTGAAAGCCAAATAGAGTATATTAGCAGGAGAGTATTCTATGGGATTTAAAGCAAAAACAAGTAGTGAACAAATAGGAGATCCTTTAGAGAAGTGTAGCCATAACCACAATATTTCACTAAACTAGCCACTGTTTATTAAAGGTGAGAAAGAAATAAGACTCCTATCAGAAGGGAAAACAATTTGAGCTGACTGAAGAAAGAAGAGCACTTACATGATGTAAGATGGGGGAGAAATAGTGAGAATAGACAGAAACTTGGAGTAGTGTGAGAGAAAATAAAGTTAACCTCAAAAGTAATAAAGCTCAGGAAGATGTCAAAATGGATTAAGACCACAGAAGGGTGCTGTGTGGGATTTGGAATAACAATAGTATGATAAGAAATACATAATCTGAATAAAAAAGAATTAAAAGTAAAAGATGAAGAGTAATGTGTTATTTGGAATACAAATGAAGTGAAAGGAGAAAAATCAAAGTGAATATAAAAGGAAAGATAAAAAACAAGTCAAACAATAAAAACAAACAAAATGAAAATCTAAATAAATGGAAAGAAGAGAAATGTTAAAAAAATGCAACTTCTGAAGGAGAACAAAATGAAATTGTCTCAGCTGTTGGTGTTCACCTTCTGACTTCTTTTTGGATCCTTCTCCAGTTTTCTCACTGCTCCAGGTCTTATTGTCTCATGCTAAAAAAACAAAACAAAACAAAACACTAAAACCTCCAACTGATTTTACAACTTCCAACCTGGTTTTGCAGGTCTTCTGGGATCCTGCAGGCAGAGTGGGGGCTGGGCTCCAATTTTTTCCCCTTTCCTGTGGTTCTGCGAGGATGAAAGCTCAGTCTAGGCTTTAATAGTCATAGGTGCCCAGTTTCTAGCCCATGCACTCAGAGTACTGTGCAGCCTGCACTGTCCACTCTGTACATTTGCACCAGGCCGGCACTGAAAGTCCACCTTGTTTTGCAATTCTTTTATTAGTTTGTGAGGTTCACTGAGTGGGAGCAAATTGTGCTCTCCCCTTCTTTGTTGGCCTGAACATTGAGCAAGCTAAAGGATCCTGAACAGCTACTGAGATTGTCTTTTGAGAAAGGTCCCCTTGGGGGGTTGGCTGGGATGGGAGTAAAAGACAGAAAACTGTATTTGAACAATTATAATTTAAGAAAAAAAAGAAAGGTTCCCTTGGGGGTTGCTTGCTGTCCCTAACAAGCACCCAGTTTTCCACACAGACCAACTCTCTAACCAGTCCAGGGTCTATCTGTGTCACATCCAGTCACTGCTCATCTCTTCTACCAATTTCTGGTGTCACCTGACTCCCAAAATTCTCTGGTATTGTCCCAGCCAGTGACAGCTGCCTCAGCAGGTATACACTGCCAGTTTTGTCACTTACTCCCTTTTGAGAACCCCCCTTGGTAACTTTAAGTGTCCAGATCCCTGCTGGAGTGGGTCTAAGACTTCCCTACTCTGGGAGGAGAGGGAGATGCTGGGTTGCTATCACTAACCCTGCTCTCCTCCAATGCTCCCGCAGCAGCTGCGGTCTCTGACACGAGGCCCAAGGACCTTCCCATTGGCCTACGAAATCTCCTTACCACCCATTTTTACATGTCCTCTGTACTCTGTGGCTTTCACACTTCAAATCAGCTGAGAATCTGTTGGCCGTTCACTCTGTTCTTTGGAAGATCATCTAGGTGTCCCAATTCAGTGAACAGAGCAAATGGACTCAGCTACCACCTACATGACGGCCATCTTCCCTCCTTCTATGACTTCATAGTTATTTTATCCACTCATCTCTTGATGGACACTTAGGCAGCTTTGGTATCTTGGCGATTATAAATAATGCTGCAATGAACATAGGGGTGCTTTTGTTCTTTCTAATTAGTGTTTTTGAGTTCCTTCAGATATTCCCAGAAGTGGGATCACTGGGTCAAAAGTCAGTCCTATTTTTAGTGTTTCAAGGTATCTCCATACTGCTTTCCACAGTGGCTGCACCCATCTCCATTCCCACCAACAGTGCAAAAGTGTTCCCCTTTCTCCACATCCTCTCCAGAACTTCTTTTGTGCTGATTTATTGATGATAGCCATTCTGACAGGTGTGAGGTGATATCTTATGGTGGTTTTAATTTGTATTTCTCTGATGATTAGTGACATTAAACATCTTTTCATATGTCTATTGGCCATCTGCATATCCTCTTTGGAGAAGTGTCTATTCAGGTCCTTTGCTCAATTTTTAATTGGGTTATTTGGAGTATTTTTGGTGTTGAGTTTTCAAGTACTTTATAAATTTTGGATATTAACCAATTATCAGATGTATTGGAAAATATGTTCTCTCATTCTGGGGGTTGTCTTTTTATTTTGTTGATAGTTTCCTTTGCTGTGCAAAAAATTTTTTAGTTTGATGTTGTCTTATTTGTTTATTTTCCTTTTGTTTCCCTTGCCTGGGGAGATATATCTGACAAAAAATTGCTATGAGCAATGTCTGAGATTTCACTGCCTATGATTTCTTCTAGGATTTTTATGGTTTGGGGTCTAACATTTAAGTCTTTGCTACATTTTGAATAAGTTCTTGTGTGTGGTGTAAGGAGGTGGACTGGTTTCATTTTTCTGCATGCATCTGTCCAATTTTCCCAACACAATTTATTAAATAAACTATCACAAGCCCATTGTATGTACTTGCTTCCCCTGTCAAATATTAATTGACTATAAAGGTGTGGGTTTATTTCTGGGCTCTCTATTCTGTTCCACTGATCTATGTGTCCGTTTTTATGCCAGTACCATGCTGTTTTGATCATGATGTCCTTATAGCATAGTTTCATATCAGGTATTGTGATCCTTCTCAATTTGTTCTTCTTTCTCAAGATAGTTGAAGCTATTTGAGGTCTTTTTGGAGACTACATAAATTTTTGAAATATTTGTTCTAGATCTTTGAAATATGCCATTGGCATTTTAATAGGAATTGCATTGAATCTACAGATTGTTTTGGGTAGTACGGACATCTTAATGATGTTCATTCTTCCTATCCATGAGACCAATACGTGCTTCCACTTATTTGTATCCTCCCAGATGATCCCAATTGTTAAAATTAAATAAAAAATCAAGACCAGACTTGAGAATTCCATGAACATACAAAACTGTCTAAGTCAAATAAGCAAAACTAAATCTATATTATTTCATGAACATAAGTGAAACTTAGGTTATTTCTTAAAAGTCCCTCTGACAATCACTCAAGAAATTGAAGTCATCTTCCTAAAAATGGTATGAGATAATCAATTTTAACAAATCCCCAGCTGCCTGGAAACCTCCATTGTAATATCCAATCATTGTAAAAAATAAAAAGCTTCTTTCCTCATTTTTACTTTATAAGCCATCTTGTTATTTCATGCTCTTGAGCTTCATATCATTCTGAATTTTAAATCTCCCACTTCACAAACTGTTCTTATATGCATAATAAACTCTTATTAAACACTGTTTATTGATCTGGTGGTTTTACTTCAGCTGTTTCTGGATTTTTGACACCAATACTCACCCTAGGCTCACTTACACTACTCCAGTGCTAGACAAACTTTAATGTGCAGATGTCTTGCCTAAAGATCTTGGTCAACTGTACATTCTGAGTCAGTAGGTCTGTGGTGGAAGTCAAGATGCTTCATTTCTAACACTTGCCCAGAATATGTTGATGTCACTGGTCTAGGGGTGACATTTGAGTAGCAAAGCTGTGGGTGGCTTCTGTTGCCTGACACCAAAAAAACCTTAATTCATATAGTACTTTTCTCAGGTTGAAGCTTTATCCTGTAAGGTCTTCCCACTTTCTGCCTTTTCAGATCCCACCCATTGTTCAAGAGTGAATTATAACCTTAAATCTTTGCTGAAGTCTCTAAATCATTGCAAGCTCTTCTTTCCTTGGTTATGGCCCATGGCTCATATAGCCTCCATTACATAATGTGACATTCCATTGTCTTGGATGTCATCCACTTACAAATATAGACCCATAAGCAATTATTTCCTGTGTAAATCTCATCTCTCCCTCCTCAAGGAATGTGTGTTTATGTTTCTTGAGGTTTTTAAAATATACACACACATATATATGCACTACATATACATATATGTATATATGTCTATATTATATATAATATAGTATATATGTTCAATCTACCATAACTTCCATTTCAATAGTGGAAACTTAGCAGGTACTTAATTAATGCATGTTAAACTGAAGGTGTATGAAAAAAGAGTGTAACCACTGCAATTACTTGCCCAAAATTTTTTAGAAAGTAGAAGAGATCATAAAGTAGAATGGAAGAATGACGTAACATGGCTTACAGTCCAGGGTCCCAGAGGACAGATACATTTACATAGAGTTCTGGTGAGGACAATGGTTCATTATCAAGGACATAAAGTTAGATCTGGCCACATGTATGCTCAGGTCATATGTGCAGAGCCCCAATGCTTCATATAAGCTAGATATCTTTTGATAAGAACATCAAGCCAGACAGTCTGCTGCACTCAGTTGTTTGCTTCAAACCAAAGGAGGAGTAGGATGAGAAGAATGAAATATAACAAAGTGTTAGAGCTGAAAGCTTCCATAGAAATCAATTGTTAAAAAATACTTTATTACTACTATTTTTCTCTTTTTAAAAAATAATTTTTCTTATTTATTTCCAAATACAGTTTACATTCAATATTATTTTGTACTAGTTTCACATGCATAACATAGCAGTTAGACAATTATATACTTTACAAAGTGGTCTCCCCAATGTTTCCAGTATCCACATGGCACCACCTGCCCTCCTGTAAGGTAAGTGGAGGCAGTCTGGCTTCCTCACCCAGGTGTCTGGGTAACTAAGGGAAGCAGTGTTGCCATAGTCTTGGAGGGGCCTGATAAGTAGTGCTCTCATAACTTTGAGACTGGGTCTGATAAACTGTTCCCATAACATGAAGTGAGCTCTCATGTGCTGAACTATGTTATGTTATGTAAGATTTTGGCAGTTTTCCAGCTTTGTTTCCCTCTAATACTTAAACAGGTAGGAGCTTCCCACTAGAGAGGCATGCAGCTTGTGGCATGCATGGTCTCCCACCCACCCATAAAGGCATGTCAAGCATCCCCACAGCTCTGTGCATTTTCTTTTGTCTATCGGAGGCAAGAGTGGATGTGCCCAGCCTTGACCTGTTGCAATACACCTCCCTTCTCCCAACTCCATTTCTCTTTGGAATCAGTAGAGCCCCATGACCTAAAGAGAATTCAATTACACATAATTCCATTGCTATGCTCTATTTTGATTTGAGTAGATTACAGATTTTCTCAATGATGAAAGATTGGACAAACAAAAAATTAAATGAGAAAATTCCTCTTGAATGGTGAGGACATACTTCCAGGGCTACCCAGAGTCTTTTTACAGTGTAGAGGTAAGTGGGCACTCACTGAAATAAGTATAGAAGCATGATGCCACATCATGCCTCAAAGCAGACTCAGAACAACTGGTTCCACTTACTTGGGAAGCAGGTAAGAAAAACCCTTCCAGAAAATCTATCTGTTGTTAACAGAGGGGAAAAACCCACACAACTTTCTAACTATGGATTCGTTTCTGCCTGTGGAGCAGAAATAATAGCTGACAATTAAGATATTGCCATCTTGTTTTAGAGAGAATCAAGAATATTCTCTTTGAAGCCACCCTGCATTCTGTTTTCACAGGGTAAAGCTAAAGGGAAAATGAACAGAAAGAATCAAAGAGAAATAAAATTTTAGTTTTTCAAAGACATGAGTGAAATGATGAGTCAAGAGACTTTCTCTTCCTACCCTTTAATTTGTCTTTCTCTCATTTTAAGCCATGTGTTCCTGTGTTCTAGCTTTAACTTCACAATAAATAGCACTGATGCTTATCAACACAACAATGATTTTCATAGAAAAACAAGAGTCATTGGGGTAATTTAGCTTGATCAGAGTGGTGGCTGATTCAATTTTCCTAAAAATTGCACTAAGTCTCTTTCTATAAAAAAGAAGATGGAAAAGATTCTGAATGAGTTAGTGTAAACAGTTTTGCTCTAGTGTGTACCATCACTTGAAAAAGATGGTGCTCAGTTTTAAAACTCAGATGAATATTGTACTCTGTCTTTATAAAACAAACAAAAATCCTTGTTGTCCTTTCCAATGGTTATTTAGGCAGTAAACACATGTTTGCAGCACATTAGAGAATAATTAAACTCACTGGGTCATCTCCATTTTGAAGCCACCTTGATTTAGTGCTACATAGGGAAGTAATTAGATGAATTTGAAACCATATTCTTAGGGGAGAAAAATAGGGCAGAATGTATTCCAAGGAATTGCAGGCAGCCTCAGCTACCACTATTACAGAGAAAAGAATCTAAAAATAAAAGTGGAGAGAAGGCTGTAAAATACTTTGTACTCTAGCTTACAGCCTGGCTTGTCAGTCCAGTGTTTCTGCTGGCAAATTCTGGGAATGTTCTAGCCTCAGATCAGGAAGTGCTTTGTAAAAAGCCTAATGCTAACTGTCCACAGCTGAAAGAGATTATAAATTTGGCTTTATAAGGGCATGGGGCTTTAATCATTTTTCTTTACAGCATTTCTCTGGTGTTCCCTATGCCCACACTCCTAAATCAAGGTTGGAATGTGTAAATGGAAGGATAAAACCATTTCCACTGGAAAGTTCACTTTCACAAATAAGCAAAACTCAAAATGTATGGACACAGTAACAGTGTAGTAATTAAGAGTTCAGATCCTGTAATCAAATAGACCTGAGTTGGCATCCCCATATCTACTGTGTGATGCTTAGAGTTAGCTCCCAGTTTAGCTCTCTTTTCAGCTCATGTCTAAGCCCCATGGCAAGCAGGGGCCAGGCTAAAACTGCAAGTGTCTTGAATCCTGAACAGGTAGCTATGTTGTTTAGATCATTGTTCCCATATGCCAAGGCTGTGGGTTCAATCTCTGGTTAGGGCACCTACAAGAAGCAACCAATAAATGCATAAATAAGTGGAACAACAAATAGATCTCTCTCTCTCTCTCTCTCTCTCTCTCTCTCTCTCTCTCTCTCTCTGACCAATAAAATTTAAAAAACATGCCCTGGCTGGTGTAACTCAGTGGATTGAGCCGACCTGCAAACCAAAGGGCTACCTGTTTGATTCCTAGTCCAGGCACATGCCTGGGTTGCAGTCCAGGTCCCCAATGGGGGGCACATGAGAAACAATCACACATTGATGTTTGTCTCCCTCTATTTCTCCTTCCCCTCTCTCTAAAAGTAAGTAATAAAATATTTTTTTAAAAACCCTGCAAGCAAATTTTTGCTGAAAACACTAACATGATTGGCACAGAGCCTGAAGTTCCTACATCAGGAGGTGGGGCTAAGCATCAGAGAACCAGGTGATTACTATGAAGGTACTCTACTGCACTCGCAGTTCCTGAGGCTGGGGAAAATTCAAATTGGGAATACATGTCTTGACAGCTCTGTCTCTTTAAGGGCAGGGGCTGTGTGTAATTATTTTTTGTAGTCTTGCTGGTGCTTTACTAGAGGTCTGGCTCATGGTGGGCACTCAACAAGTGACTGAATGGAGCATATGAGGTAGAGAGCCAGGGCAGTCCAGGAAAGAGATTGAGGCTAACTAACATATGTTCTCCAGACAACAATTGAGAGGTGTGGGGCAGAAAGCTGGTTGGGAAATACTCTGGGAGGTCAAAACAAGATAAATCTAGAGATAAAGATGCAGTGGCATGATGCCATTGACTACTAATGCATGCACTTATGACTAAAGGAAACTGGATTTAATGCTCATGAGACAAAGTTCAATCTGTTATATGGAACATGAAGAAAAGACATGGGCTTTGTTAAGGAGCCACTATCACCTTGGGCTTTCAGAAGTATATTTTCCTATCTGACCCATTCTTTCCTCCTGATGCATTTTCTTCAAGCCTCTGGAAAGGTACTTCTGTTTCCATTGCTTCCTTGGCCATGGGGAGAATAGCTTGATGACCTGCAGAACTCTCCCTGACCCAGAGTCTCTGGACTCCTATGAGGAGAATAATTGTCTTTGAAATGTCAGGCCCTGAAGCAATCTTGGCATGCCAGAATAGAATCATCAAAAACAGCCATCAGGCATGGGACTGTGCAGGAAAAGCAGAAATTTTTAATGGTTTTGTGCACCTGCTAGCAACCACTTATTCACCTGCTCATTAGTGTGTTGGCTCGATTTTTTTTAAATGAGACTTTCACTAGGTGCTTTTGGCAAATGATGTATAGAAGCTGTTTATCCTATGCCTCCCATGGACCTTCAGCCCCCCCTAAAATTATCCAGGCCTTTGATATTTCCTTCCTTGTTTCTTGCTACTTGGCATCTTATCATGACAATTTTTGTCTGCAGTGGTTTTTATCTACTTAGTTTGCCTGACAGAATTACCTCTCTCAGCACAACCATGCTCTAGAGACAGTGACATGACCATTTGGGCAATGGACTGCAGAGCTACTGCATACCCACTGCATGCATATAGGTTGAGCACTGCAGAGCATGCTGGCACAGTCTTCAGCATTCACAATGCTGCACAAGTGGTCCCTTTAACTACATCTCCCACACTTTACACACAAACAGTGTACTGTAGGAGTTAGGGACACTAGTGTCTGACTCTTTGACTCCAAATTCTGATTTCTTCCCTTATTACCTCTGAGACCTTGGGCTAGTTATGTACTGTATTTTGCTGTGTGTAATGCACACCCATGTTTTTGGCTAAAACTTTCAGGAAAAAAATCTTTGATTGATTGATTGATTGATTTATATTTAGAAACAAAACCAAGTATCATATTCCAGGGTGTTATTTTGCATATGAATATCGTTATTGCTTTCTAGAGTTACACTTAGAACAAATAAGCATAAATAAAAAAAAATTAAAAACATTTATGTAGTTACAGAATTAGTACTAGCCATGTATAAGGTACATCCTTATTTTTTCCTAAAAATTTTGGACAAAAAGATGTGCATTATACACAGCAAATTACAGTAACTTCCCTCAGCTGGAGTTTCCTTGTTGATACCATGGAAGAAAATAACAGTGTCTGCCACCTCAACTGTTTGTGGGGATTAATTTAGGTAATCCATGTAAAGCGCTTGGCATGGTGGCTGGCAAACAAGAAGTGCTCTACAAATGTTAACTCTTATTTTAAAATTCATAGAAGCATTTTAAGATCTTTTGGGATTTTATTTCTGTTGCTCCAACTTTGGGCTTTTCCATTGGTTTTCTTGGCATAGTTTCCTGGGGTATGGGGCATTTCTGGCAGAGGTTTGGGAGAAGTGAGGCAAGGCTACAAGAACCTACTTGGCGGCCTGAATTACCCCCCTCCGCCCACCCCCAAGGCTTGTGGCATAACATTGGGGGAGATTTAGTTGCTTACAAGCAAGGAAAATGGTCTCTGGGCTCTGCCAGCATCTCCTGGAGTCTGAGTACTCAGTTCTGCCTAAGGCTTCCCCTGGCTGTTCAAGCATCTGCTTAGAATCTATTTGTATAATTGCCAGATCCTGCAGCACTGAGATCCTTATGTTCATCTTGAAGCTGTTTTAGTATTTACTAGCTTAAAATAATCATTGCAGTTTAAATGTGAAAAGCAACAGTAAAACAAGGGTAATGATCCAAAATCAGGCATGGAAAATCAGGAATTATCAAACTTATAACTCTATACCAAAACAAATGTGTATTTAGAAGTTAAGGTAGCAATAGAAAATTCTACAGAATGAGCTAATTAGCTTCACTATGGGCAGAAAACTATAATTTTTGACATATCTCTAGCATAGTTTTATCAGCAATATCAATACAATGCTTTTAAATGCTAAACTTCATGGAAAATGGCCTGATGTAGAACCATTTCCTTTCTTGGAAGTGAATCAGAAGCTATCTTTGGTCCCTGTTTCTGAAAAATGTATTGAGAATAAATGTCATGTCCTGGCTGGGTTTCTTAGTTGTTTGGAGCACTGTCCCAAACACCAAAAGGCTGCAGGTTCGATTTTCCATCAGGGCACACACCTAGGTTGCGAGTTCTATCCCTGATTGGAGCGAGTATGAGAGTCAACCAACTGATTTTTTCCTCTCTCTCCCTATTTTCCTCTCTCTCTAATATCAATAAAAATATCCTTGAGTCAGGATTGAAAAAAATCATAAAAAAGAAGAATGGATATTAAAAGAAAGACCAACCAATATTTTAAAAAATAAGGCTTCATTTTAAATACCAACTGATCTAAAAACTTTCCAGTAAATGCAATAAAAATGCAAACAAATAATTTTTCTGGACTCAAAGATATTTTCTGGACCACTCTTAGATATCAAAGAGGCTCTAAAGAACCTTTCACACTTCACAAAAATAGTATGAAAAAAAGAGTACATCATCCTGTCACCTGCTTCAATGACATATACTCATGACTCCCAAGGCTACATAGGCCTTTAAGATGGAGCTGGACTCTAAGGAAGAATCGTCTGAAGAATGAAGAGAGAGTTGGTAGGCAAAGCTTAGGATCTTCTTAGAAAGTTCAGAATAACTCCAGATGGCCCCGAGGGTGTCTACTTTCAGAAACTCAGGTGATACAGTCACTATAACTGGAAAGAGATGCCCAAGAATGTTGGACACCTACAGATGATCAGAATTTATTGGAAGGGGTTTAGAAATTAAACAGCATAAGTCTGGATGGTCCTTAGATGGTGAATGTAAGAGGCCCTAGGCCTAGTGATTATTCAACCTGCACTCAGGAAGTAGGCTTAGCTCCCTGAGAATCTACCTCCACCTTCACTCATAATGTTTATGCTGACATCCAGTGGCTTCCATATAGCTTTAGTAAGAAGTTTCAAGTCATGTTACTATGCAGGCATACCTCATTTTATTTCACTTTGCTTGATTGAGCTTCACAGATGTGTTTTATAAACTGAAGATAAACCCTCTACCAGCAAAAAGATTGCAACTCACTTTATTGTGATACTTGCTCTATTATAGTGGTCTGTAACCAAACCCACAATATTTTCAAGTTTTGCCTGTAGTTCCATTTATAAGAAGGTGAACTAAGTTTTGACTATCACTTTAACTCTAATTCTTGACCTTCAGGCCACCTAGAAAATTCAAAAAAAGTAAAGTTTTAAACATCACCCAGTATAAACCTCTGTATTAAATACACAAGGAAATGAGAAGAGAGGAGGATTGATTTGTTTGAGGTACACAACTAGTCCACAATAGGGCCTGGGCTAGGATTCAGATGCCCTAACTCCCCACCCATGGTTCCCTGAAGTATCCCAAAGAGTAAGATGTAGTAGCCTCACAATCCCAGACTCATGCTCAGATCACATGCAAACAAAGCATGTTTTAATGGTTTTGAGGAGTTATAGAGTACTGTGCACACTGCAGTGTGGAAATGCTACAATATTTTTATAAAGTTGCCACTTTTGTTTTTTTTCACTAAGGATTTGCCTCTGGAACCCTCTCAAGGATTTAAAATTCTCTACAGTTATCAGTAATTGTGTGTATGCATAAATAGGTAGTCCAATTCAATAGAGGAGTTAAATATGTGATTAAGAGATATCTCAAAATCAATGGGAAATTGTCTTAGCATAAAGTAGAATGTTTTTGTTGTTGGAGAGAGAGGTTTATTTCCTTAAGCCTTTTGATGCTTTGTTAATTGCAGTAAACATGGTTAAAATGTTATTTTTCTCATAGGAATGGCATAGGCTTAGAAAATTTCATCTTGCCTGAAACTTGAGGAATTTGAGAATATTACATACAATATTGAGATTCATATTGATTTTCCTCATAACCTTGATATAAAGTCCAAGTCCAATAATGACTATGTCACTGTGGTGTTGCTAGAATATGATCCTAGAAAAACCTCAAGGGCAAGATGCCTTGTGAACTGTTTTGTGTGATTGTGGCCAGATAGGTGGGAGCAGAGCCCACATTTCCCTGTGCCCAGCTGGAACACCTAGCTGATCATCTGAGGAACAGAGTGAACAGCCAACAGTATCCGAACTTATATGAAGGTTGGAGGCTAAAAACTGTAGAGGACATTGAAATATCACACAGTAAGGAGATTGGTTTGGGACAATAAAATCCCTGAGACCAGCGCAGGGAACAGGGCACCTGCAGCCCCAGGCGCGGTGCCCGGTGCCCTCCTGGTCTGCCTCAGAATTCTTGGGAGAGAGCCAGGTCAATGGCTCTCTTCCCTGCAGAACAAGGTTTGGGCAGCACCAGGAGGGACCTGGATGCTTGAAGTCACTGGAGGGGGGGATAAAGATGAAGTGGCAAGCACACAGGGGTGGTGTGTACCCTCAGAGACTGTGGACGATGGCTGGAAAGAGATGGGCAGTGATGGACCCTGATCCAGACAGTCCCCATCTGATTGGAGAGTTGGGCTGTGTGAAAGGCCAGGCCCTTGTATGGAGTGGCAGGCTTGACCAGGAGGAA